>JAGKTI010018613.1:0-16273 GCA_018397915.1 Birgus latro | reverse complement strand
ATTTTTCAGGAATGACCCCCCCCCCAAAAAAAAAAATCCCATTTTTTCCCCCTCCCTCAAACCTCTGCTTTTTATGAGAAACATCAAATATTGGAAAATGCCAAAATAAGTGCTTACCTGAGCTTATAAGTGCGCGATACAGGTCTCCCTTCGAACACCTGGTACCGTCTTCTCTAGGCGTGCGCTGCTACTGTCATGTTTTCTATGGTAGGAGTAACTATTGCAAACCACTCAAAAAAGGTAGATATTTGTTCATTTGGTACAAATTTATATGCAGTACAAGAATATATTGGTTTTCACACAATAACCCTATGAGGTTTCTGGGCCGGGCACATTATGTCTGTGCTAGAGTCATCCACTCTCAAGTGGATCCATATCTTCAAGGCGCAATATTTTTCTTTGACCCCCTCTATGTGTATACACTTTTCATGCTAGAATGTTGGTTCTGGTGTCATTTTAAAGCTGTATAGTTGTACTTTATCGCAGTATGTTCAAAAATGGAGACAAAATAAAATAAAATGACAAAATGATGAGTTGAATTTAGATAAAAACCAAAAATTTTATACCGTGCTGTAGAAAAATATTCGGCAAAAAAAAAAACTAATAAAGATATGTAAATCTGGTTTAAACCTTGCAAAACTACAATGAAATACCTTTACAATGATATATATGTTGTTGTAATTTTTGCATTTTGTTGTACAGTAAAGTGAAAGGAGATGCATAATTTTCTTTCAGTCTTGGCCACATATTCGCTTCACAATCTTTTTCTTTGATTGGTCAGTGCAAATACACTTTTTATAACAGGATGCTGGTTGTGGCGTTATTTTGAAGCTGAACAGTTGTACTTTATCGTAGTATGTTCCAAAAAGGAAAACAAATAAAATAAAAAGTCAAAGTGATGAGTAAGATAGGCAGAAACCAAAAATTTTATACTTTGCTGTAGCAAAATATCCACCAAAAATAAAGTGATAAAGAAACAAAGCCATGAGTCAGACCAGCTGTGCAGTACCTGCCACACATAAAGCAACCATTCTGTGATGTCACGCTCGACTCGCTTTGTTACGATGCATAAATAAGATTTATGGTGAATATTTAACAAAAGTTTCTTAAAATGACGATTAAAAGCATCATTGGAATCTCCGAGGTTGGATTTGAAATGACGATCAATATCGTCATTGGAATCTCAAGGGGATAATATAAGCGATATAAGCGGTTTCACTCACCGAACACATCAAAATCGCCAAATTCTTGCACAACTGACTCACTATGACTGTTTTTCAAATTACATTATACTTTTCCACAAACATTATACCATTTTCCACCTGATATAACTTCAAATTTTCTGTCCTTAATGACCTACAGCAGCATGGTAGGTGGTGGCGACCATCATCCACTCACTTGATGTAGTGCTGCCTACTTTTTCCTTACCCTTTATTATTATTTTTCTGTGCCTGCCCTCCACTCTTCCTGTTTCTCCCATCTTTCCTTTCACTTCTTATTGCTTTTCTTTCCTTTACAGGTGGCTTTACATTGAATGACAAGCCAAATGGTTTCCTGTAAGCCAAGAAACCATTTACAATGCTGGGTGGTAACCATATAACCAAACCATATGTGCTCCCTACGTATCAGCAAGTGGGTTGGTGGAGGGTTAGTGCCCCTCCCCATAAAACAAATAACTCAAAGTCAAATGGCCACCCCTTACGGGATTATGGCGTCAGGCAATAGATAGATAGATAGACTATTATAGTGAGCACCATATATCGCAAGCACACCTGCTAACAGGTAAGTTGCCAAGACAATGGCGTGTGAGGATCACGCGAGGTCAAGCAGTGTCGCCACCTGACGGCTGGTAGAGAAAGGTCTCCCACATATGCGTACCAAAAATCACCCAGGAAACTTGATAAATGTACAAATGATGGACCTTGCAATTGCAGAACGTACTAGAACGTCGTCGGGATTGAGTACGAAAAGAAGTTGACACATAACCATACGTCGTCAGGACGCTGCAAGTTAAAAACCTGACTGATGCTGAAGGTTTATGTCTCATTCAAGTTTAAAATGTTCATGAAACTGGCCTCTTCTTCAGGTGTGTCCCAAGTAATACCCTGGCTAATGAGAAGTTGATATTTGGTCGTGAGGTAAACAAACAGCAAGTGTCTCTGCTTTGTGTTGTGCCAATGCAGCAGATTCACATTATATGAAACTTGTTATAGTGGGACATGTAAAACAGCAGCGTTTCTCTGGGGGTTGACAGATAGTTTCCCAGTGATTTATTTCCACTCACTGAAGGCTGGGTTCACAGCCAAGATCTTCAAAGATTGGTTCTATGATCATGCTGTGAAGGAGATTATCAGTTGTCAAATGGAGTGTCTTGACCTTGTCTGTAACCAAGTAAAGGCACTGCTCAATCCTGACAATGCCTCTGCTCATCCTTCTGGGAAGGAGTTGACTGGAGATGGAGGTCATTTTAGGGTCATGATCTTACCCCCTAATTCAACTTCCACCTTGCAACTAATGGAGCAGGATATTATCATGGCAATGAAACAGCTGTACTAGAAAAGGTTTATGGAAGACATAGGATGAGAAGGAGGCAGCCCAAGGCAAAGACAGTTGGGGAGAAAGGACCTTGGTCAACCAAAAGCGGTATTCTCGCACGTCTGTGATCTACAACTGGACCCAGGCTTGGAGGGAACTCTATGCACCAGTTGATCAGGGCAGTACTCCTAAGGTGGATGAAAGGCTGATGACAGGGAGAGCTGGAGCTCCCGTTTCATCAGCCCTCGGTACTAGTTCCTGCCCATCTTCCTATGCTGAACATTTTCAGTGTTTCAGTAACACAGAGAGTAGGCTAGCATGCTCTCCAGTACATGTTTCTCTAACTGTCAACACCACCAAACTACATGCACAGTACACACTACACTTCCTTTTCAAAATTAGAAAAGAAAAATGGCAACAAATAACCAAGCCTCGGAGTCCCGGGGGGGGGGATAAATGACCCCACCATCTGCCCTTCTCCCAGTGATGACTCAATGAGCTGCCTGGAACTACTGTCTGACTAATTTCTTCTTCATTTCTGCAACATTCACGGTCTTTCCTCTAACTTTCGTTCTGTTGAGCACGGCCTCTCCTCTTCTAAACCTCACCTTCTCTTCCTAACTGAGACTCAGTAGTCTGAGGCAACTGATAGCAAACCCTTTTCTGTATCCTCCTACTTTCTCGATACTCATTTCAAAACCAAAGGTGGCTGTTGTGTATATGTACGCAACAAATTATCTTGCTCTTGTGTTCCTGAACTTGATTCTTCTGAATTCTCTACTCTCTGGCTTAGGCTTTCCTGTCATTCTCTGACTAAATATACCTGCACTGTTTGCTTATCCCCTAAGTCTACTATGAAAAATTCTTTGACTACCTTCCTTCTACGATGGAACACATTCTATCCATTTCTCCTTTGTCTGAAATCTCCATTCTTAGAGATTTCAATGTTCACCACCACCATTGGCTCTCCTTTCCTTTCACTGATCCACCTGGTGAACAAGCCTTCAACTTTTCTGTCCTTAATGACCTACAGCAGCATGTACAAGCACTCTACCCGTATCCCTGACCGCCTTGGAAAGAGCTCCAACATACTCTCTTCCTTACCACACTGTTAATCTTTTATCTCCACTGGGCTCCTCTGATCACAATCTTATTATCTTTGCCTGTCCTATCGCTCCGGTATGGCCTGTGGACCCTCCAAAAAAACGATGATTGTGGCACTTTGGAGCTGCGGAGTGGCAGTACTTCTTTGATTTTCCCTGGAATGATTATTGCTTCCGTGGCCGGGAACCATTTGAGCGTGCCATGTGCATTACAGAGGTCATTCTATCGGGCATGGAAGCATACATTCCTTTCTCATATCCTTTGACTGATGCAAGAAAGCCTTGGTTTGATTACGCTTGTTCTAATGCTGTCCACAACAAAGAGAGAGCCTATAAAAGGTACCAGAGCCAACCCACTCGAGTCACATCTTTTTTATGTTTCTGCCTGGAATCATGCTAAGTCTCTTCCTTGCTCTCCTAAAAATAATTTCATCCGTGCTAAATCCTCTCAATTCTCCAACTCGAATTCTTCCCGCTCCTTCAGGCACCTTGCCAAAAACTTTTCTAACAACTTTTCATCATCCTTCCCTCCTCTTTTCTACTCTGATGGCTCTGTAAAGCAGATCTCTTCGCTCAGACTTTCTCCTCCAATTCCACCTTAGACCACTCCAGTGCTGTTCCTCCATCACTTCCCCCCTCTGACTTCTTCATGGATCACATCAAAATTTCTTCAGCAGATGTATTTTCTGCCATCATTGGCCTCAATACTAACAATGCATATGGGCCTGATGGGATTTCTCCTGTTGTCCTCAAGAACTATGCTTCTGTGCTTACACCCTGCCTACGTAAACTCTTTTCCCTAAATCAACTTGTACCTTTCCTTCTTGCTGGAAGTTTGCTCTCATTCAGCCAGTCCCAAAGAAGGGCGACCATTCCCAACCCTCTAAAAATCATCCAATTGCTTTAACATCCTGTGTCTCAAAAGTTTTTGAGTCAATTCTGAACAAAAAAATTTAAAAGCATCTTTCTTATCACAACCATCTTTCTGATCATCAGTATGGGCTCCGTCAGGGATGTACCACTGGCGATCTTCTCACCTACCTTTCAGACTCATGGTCATCCTCCTTTTGGGACTTTGGTGAAAGCTTTGCCATTGCACTTGACATTTCAAAGGCTTTCGATCGAGTCAGGCATAAATCTTTAATTTCCAAACTGTCCTCTTATGGTTTCAATTCTTCTATCTGTGCCTTCATCTATAGCTTCCTTTTTTGTCATTCTATAGTCACTGTTGTAGCAAGCCATTGTTCTTCTCCTAAATCTGTCAACAGTGGTGATCCTCAGGGCTCTGTCCTATCACCAGCTCTCTTCCTTTTATTCTTCAATGACCTAAGCTGTACATCTAACCCTAACCACTCGTACGCTGATGATTCCACCCTTCACCTTTCCATTTGGTTCCCACAACGTCCATCTCAGCAGTTACTTCAACAAACAAGGGATGAGGCTATGGCACAGCTAGTGTCTGATTTGGCTCATATCTCTGACTGGGGTAAAAATAATCTTGTTATTTTTAATGCCTCAAAGACTCAGTTCTTACACCTATCAACCCAACAAAATCTTTCACAGGAGTACTCACTACTGTTTAATAATATCCAGCTCAATCCTGCATCATCCCCCTTTGCTGAACTTTTTTAGTGTCTCCATAAAAGAGAAAGAAGACCAGCATGCTCTCCAATACAAGTTTCTCTAACTGTCAAGACCAAACTACATGCACGTTACACACTACACTTCCTTTTCAAAATTTGTAAAAAAAAAAAAGAAAATGGCGCACGTAAATCATGCCTCGGAGTCCCCAGTGGGGGGAGACCATAAATGCCCCCACCATCCGCCCCTCTCCCGGTAATGACTCACAAAGCTGCCTGGAACTACTGTCTGACTCACTCCTTCTTCATTTCTGTAACATTCGCAGCCTTTCCTCTAACTTTCACTCCGTTGAACACCACCTCTTCTCCTCTAAACCTCACCCTCTTTCTCTCTGAGACTCAGCTGTCTGAGGCAACTGACAGCAAACCCTTTTCTGTATCCTACTACTTTCTCTTTTCTCAATTCAAAGCCAAAGGTGGCTGTTGCGTATATGTACGCAACGATCTATCTTGCTCTCGTGTTCCTGAACTTGATTTTTCTGAATTCTCTACTCTCTGGCTTCGGATACCCTGTCATTCTCTGACTAAATATATCTATGCTGTTTACTTATATCCTAATTCTACTGACTACCAAAAATCCTTTGACTATCTTACTTCTACGATGGAACACATTCTATCCATTTCTCCTTTCTCTGAAATCTCCATTCTAGGAGATTTCAATGTTCACCACCACCTTTGGCTCTCCTCTCCTTTAACTGATTCACCTGGTGAACAAGCCTACATCTTTTCTATCCTTAATGACCTAGAGCAGCTTGTACAGCACCCTACCCGTATCCCTGACTGCCTTGGAGAGAGTTACAACATGCTTGACCTTTTCCTAACAACTAATCCTTCTGCTTACACTGTTCATCTTTTCTCTCCGTTGGGCTCCTCCGATCATAACCTTATTACCTTAACCTGTCCTATTGCTCCGGTACGGCCTGTAGACCCTTCAAAGAAATGCCACCTGTGGCACTTTGGAGCTGCAGATTGGGAGGCCCTCAGGCAGTACTTCTTTGATTTTCCTTGGAACGATTACTGCTTCCATGGCCTGAAGCCATCTGAGCGTGCCTTGCACATTACGGAGGTTATTCTCTCGGGCATGGAAGCATACATTCCTTTCTCATATCCTCTGACTAATGCAAGAAAGCCTTGGTTTAATCACGCTTGTTCTAATGCTGTCCGCAACAAGGAAAGGGCCTATAAAAGATACCGGAGCCAACCCACCCCTGAATCACATCTTTTATATATTTCTGCCCGGAATCATGCCAAGTTTTTTCTTCACTCTGCTAAAAATAATTTCATCAGTGCTAAATGTTCTCAACTCTCCAATTCGAATTCTTCTCGCTCCTTCTGGCACCTTGCCAAAAGCCTTTCTAACAATTTTACCACATCATCCTTCCCTCCTCTTTTCTACTCTGATGGCTCTGTAGCTATTTCTTCTACTGATAAAGCATATCTCTTCGCTCAGACTTTTTCCTCCAATTCCACCTTAGATGATTCCGGTGCTGTTCCTTCATCACTTCCCCCCTCTGATGACTTCTTGACTGACATTAAAATTTTTTCAGCTGATGTATTTTCTGCCATCACTGGCCTCAGTACTAACAAGGCATATGGACCTGATGGAGTCCCTCCTGTTGTCCACGGAAACTGTGCTTCTGTGCTTACACCCTGCCTAGGTAAACTCTTTCGCCTTTGTCTATCAATTTGTACCTTACCTTCTTGCTGGAAGTTTGCTCTCATTCAGCCAGTCCCAAAGAAGAGTGACCATTCCCAACCCTCTAACTATCTTCCAGTTGCTTTAACACCCTGTGTCTCAGAAGTTTTTGAGTCAATTCTTAATAGAAAATTCTTAAAGCATCTTTCCTGTCACAACCTTCTATCTGATCGTCAGTATGGGTTCCGTCAGGGACGCTCCACTGGCGATCTTCGCACCTACCTTTCAGAAACCTGGTAATCCTCCTTTTGGGACTTTGGCAAAAGCTTTGCCATTGCACTTGACATCTAAAAGCTTTCGATCGAGTCTGGCATAAATCTTTAATTTCCAAACTGTCCTCCTACGGTTTCTATCCTTCTATCTGTGCCTTCATCTCTAGCTTCCTTTCTGGTCGTTCTATAGCCGCTGCTGTAGACGGCCATCGTTCTTCTCCTAGAGCCGTCAACAGTGGTGTTCCTCAGGGCTCTGTCCTATCACCAAGTCTCTTCCTTTTTATTCATCAATGACCTTCTAAGCTGTACATCTACCCCTATCCACTCATATGCTGATGATTCCACCCTTCACCTTTCCATTCGGTTTCTGCAACGTCCATCTCAGCAGTTACTTCAACAAAAAAGGGATGAGGCTATGGTACACCTAGTGTCTGACTTGGCTCGTATCTCTGATTGAGGTAAAAATAATCTTGTTATTTTTAATGCATCAAAAACTCAGTTCTTACACTTATCAACCTGACAAAATCTTTACATCATCCTTGAACATGCTTGGGCTTTCATTCTCTCGGGATTTGTCTTGGAAAGAACATATTACATCTCTTGTGAAATCTGCTTCCAAGAGATTAGGTGTGCTAAGCCGTTTCCAAACTTTCTTACCCCTGCAGAGTTGCTGACCTTGTACACGGGTTTTATTCGCCCGTGCATGGAGTACAACTCTCATGTGTGGGGAGGCTCCCCACATGCAGCTCTTCTCAATAGGGTGGAGTCAAAGGCTTTTCGTCTCATTAACTCTCCTCCTCTTACCGATTCCCTTCAACCTTTGTCTCTTCGCCGCACTGTTGCATCTTTATCTCTCTTATATCGATACTTCAACAGTCACTGTTCCTCTGAACTGTCTGCTTGCATCCCTCCACCTCTACAACAGGCACGTAGTATCTGTCTAGCAACAAACTCTCATCCCTTTTCTGTCCAACTCTCTAATGCAAGAGTTAACCATTACTCCCAGTCCTTCATTTCTGTATTTCCTACTTCCTATGATCTCCAGTCTTTCAAATGCAGTGTGTCCAGGCATCTCGAAATGAACGGATCTTGAATTTGTCTCTGTTTTGTATTGTTTTTGCTTTTTCTTGGAAGGAACAGTATGCAGGCCCATGGCCTTTTGTTCCTTCTTCCTTGCATTTAAAAAAAAAAAAAAATGCTTGGGGTTTCATTCACTCTGGATTATCTTGGAAAGATCATATGACATCTCTTGTAAACTCTGCTTCCAAGAGATTAGGTGTGCTAAGCTGACTCCATACCTTCTTTACCCCTGCACAGTTGTTGTACAACTCTCATATGTGGGGAGGCTCCCCACTTACAGCTCTTCTCAATAGGGTGGATGACTTTATACAAAGGTTTTATTCATCCCTGTGTAGAGTACAGCTCTCATATGTGGGGAGGCTCCCCACATACAGCTCTTTTCAACAGGGTGGAGTCAAAGGCTTTTCATCTCATTAACTCTCCTCCTCTTACTGGCTCCCTTCAACCACTGTCTCTTCACTGCACTGTTGCATCTTTATCTCTTTTCTGTCACTATGTCAACTGTCACCGCTCCTCCGAACTGTCTGCTTGCACCCCTCCACCTCTACGACGGGAGCGTAGCACCTGTCTAGCAACAATCTCTCATCCCTTTTCTGTCCAACTCTCTTATGCAAGAGTTAACCGTTATTTCCAGTCTTTCATTTATGCAACAGGTCAACTCTGGAACTATCTCCCTCTGTCTGTATTTCCTATTTCCCATGATCTCCACTCTATCAAATGCAGCGTGTCCAGGCATCTCGAAATGAACGGATCTTGAATTTGGCTGTCTTTTGAATTTTGTTTTTTTTCTTGGAAGGAACAGTTTGCGGGCTCCTGGCCTTTGGTTCTTTCTTCCATGCATTATATATATATATTAAAAAAAAAGAAAAAAAAAGGAAACTAGTTCCTCAAGGGCAAAGCTCAGGACTTTGTCTGGCGGATGGAAGCTGCAGGAGAATAGGTAACTGCGGACACCATCCATGATTGACTGGAAGTGGATGAGGAAGACCCCGTGTACCAGACCATGCCTGACCACGAAATCGTGGAGTCCGTGACTGCATGGGGAAATGAGGATGTAGGGAAGGAGGAAGAGGATAATGATGACAAAATAGCTGATATCCCCAGACTTCAGCAAGTCCATGATGCGATGGATGTCCTTTTTGACTACTGGGAGCATTCCAATTGCTCAGCAATCTTTACTGATGCTACAGCCACCTACCTGCAAGATGGCCATGATAATGTCATCAAGCTGCAGTTGAGAACGATCAACAAACAGTCCTCCATCACATTTTTCTGTCTAGTAATGCCTGCCACTCCATCGTCCCGTCATTCTACCTTCTTGCATCAGCCTCTGTTGCCTCAGCATTCAACCTCCTCACAACGGCCTTTGTTATCCCAGCCCTGTACCTCCTTACATCGTCCTTGGTTACCGCAGCCAGGCACCTCGGCCTCTGCTTCTTCACCTCGGCCAGCCACCTCTGCCACAGCATCATCTGTGTCACAACCAGATACCTCTCCCATGGCACCACCATCTCAGCATTCAGCCCCTTCAAGTGTGGTGTCTCTGCCGGAGTTTTCACTCCAGTCAGAGGCATCTGTGGATCTCCTCCTCACACCCTCTGCTAAACCTTCCCTGGTGCCAACTAGAGCACGCTTTGCTGAGACACAGGCTGAGGTGCTTGAGCTAAAATAATCTTTGTGGGAGCCATTCGCCACTAGACCACATGGGATTAAGTGCACTGTACTACAGTGTACTACTCTACCCTCCATCAATGCCAACATTAGTTTCATACAGTTTGATTAGGATTATATTGTGTCCTGTATTACTGTACTATATGTACTGTATCAATAAAGTACTGTATTTTTAAAATCTTTTACTCATAGGTAATATTGAAGGAAAGTTTTTAGGATAAAGGGTCGAGACAGCTCTGGGTAGTGACACATTAACCAGCTCAATGGTGAATGGAAAGTTGATTGGGGGTATCAATGCAATATCTGGCAGGGGTTAACTGAATTAAGCTGCATAACTAAGGGATTACCGTATTAATACTGTACAATACAAACTCTGTAGTGGTCTAATCTTATACAATCGTTTCGTTTCGTTTCGTTTTTGAAGGCTCCAACATGCTTGCAAGTGTCGGCCTTGGTCACCTAATGGCGGCTCTCCACGCTGCTCGATCTCTGGCAGCCTCCCTATTCAGTCCCTTAACCCTTAAGTCACATTTAATGACCTCGTCCCATGTCTTTCTCGGTCTACCCCTCCCCCAATATTAACACTTCTCACCCTCTGTACCCAATTATCATCCCCCATCCTCTCCACATGTCCAAACCACCTCAGCCTACCTCTCCTCATCACAACACCAATACACTCCAGTCCCATCCTACCTCTCAACTCTTCTATAGTAAACCCAGCCCCCCCAGGCCTTGCACGCA
Source organism: Birgus latro (assembly GCA_018397915.1). NCBI lineage: Eukaryota > Metazoa > Arthropoda > Malacostraca > Decapoda > Coenobitidae > Birgus > Birgus latro. The sequence continues at coordinate 5,595 of JAGKTI010018613.1, read as the reverse complement.
GGGACGCACTGCACATCCACCTAATCATTGTCATTTCTGTACGCTTAAACCTGCGAATATCTTCTTCCTTTACTGCCCAGGTCTCACTACCATACAGCATCACACTCCTAACACATGCTGCATACAAAGACCCCTTAGCACGTAAGGAGAGTCCTCTCAATGTCAGGAGAGGCAACAGCTCCCTGAACTTCTTCCAACCACTTCTCACTCTAGCAACCGAGCTAACTCCAGCCCCACCTCCGGCACATAACATGTCTCCCAAATAACAAAACTCCTCCACACACTCAAGAGACTCACCTACAAGTTCAACCCTCTCACGCCTAACAATCTCTGCCTGCTCTCCCCGACACAACGCACACATGAAATCAGCATTATCTCGTAGTCTACCTCTAATACCACTGCATCTCTTGTGCACCCACTTATCACAAACACTGCACAAGATGGAATTACTTCCCACACCCATGTGGCAAACTGCACATGGCCACTCTCCCTCTCCTCTGATTGTACCGCCACCAACCCTAGATATCATCACTTTTGTTTTATCTGCATTTACCCTTAAGCCCTTGTGCCCGATACCATCTCTCCACTTCTTAAATCTTTCCTCAGCCTCCCCTTCATTCTCAGCAATCAACACCAAATCATCAGCATACAACATCTCTCATGGGAGTCCCTCTCTGAAGTCACGTGAGAGGGCTTCAAGCACCATGATAAACAACAAGGGACTCAAAACTGACCCCTGATGCACACCAACATTCACGGGAAACTCATCACTCAAAGCTCCATTCACCCTTACCTGAGTGTGAGCACCCACGTACATGGCCATATAATAAGAAAAATAATCTAGTTTGCCCCTACACTTTGTGGTGTACCGATATAACTAGGTGGTTCAACTGCCTGGTTATACAAATGTCCCTAAATTAGTTTCCTATCTCTGAAAGGAGGATGACAGGCTATAGGAGAAGAGTATTTTAAGCATGCAGTCCAATGGGTTTCAGATGAACCTTGGGCCACAACAACAAAGGGAACAAACACAAACATCTCATAAACGACCATAACAACACTAAACTTAGGAAGCAACAATAATCATTTCATACATTACCAATACGGCAAAAATCTTGTTTACCCCCAGACTTAGAAATAAGGCAAATACCTGATATACAGATATTGTGAGTGACAGCCTTACACATATCATACACTGTAAGGGCTGCCACTGTCACAGCCGTAAGAGCTTCCATTTCCACTCCAGTCCGGTAATCAGTAACAGCTCGAGACTCTATAATAACCAAGTAGCACTCTTTGCCATTTTCATCTCTCTCCTTCAGCTTAAATGAGATATCAATGCTGTTTAGTGACAGGGGATGGCACAGAGGAATTAGTTCCCACGTTCTTTTAGCTGCCATAATTCCAGCCACTCGAGCAACACCAAGCACATCACCTTTCTTTATTTTGTTCTCTTTTAGCAAGCCAAAGGCAACTCCACCAAGTGAAACCTCAGCTCGAGCAACGGCCTTACGCAGACTTATGTACTTTCCACTGATGTCCACCATCTGTGCTTCTCCTGATTGGTTTACATGCGTTAAAGTAATAGGATCTTCCTCACTGTTACCATGTTCAGACATATATCCACTACCTGATTCATACATTCTGCTATCATTCATACTTCCATCACTTGATTTATACACTGTACTACCATTACTAATACTTTTATCACTTGATTTACACATTTCAATATCATTATCCATGCTTCTTTCTCTATCATTAATCATATTTATGACACCAGATTCAAACATTACCTTATGATTCATATTTACATTGCCTGATTTACACATTCCTCTATCATTATCCATAATTCTATCTGGTAACTCATTTTGATTTTGTTTCACAAGCTTTGTTTTTTTACTGTGTTCACCAAACTGATGCCAAAAAATTCTGTTATAATCAGTAACCTTTTCAAACATTAATTCCTCGTCTTCCGAAGATTTGTGTTTTGTATCACGTGCTTGTGATACATGGTGATCAGCACTGTTCCTTGCATTTTGAAGTTTTATAGACTTTAAGTTTGCTTCTGGCACTGGAAATTCTGTTATAGTGTCATCATCTGCACTTCTTGAAGTTGTATGAAGAGTACAAGTTTGAAATTCTTGGGGTGGTTTAAAGAAGATGAGCAACTTATGCTCAGCTCTGAAGGGAGGTCCCTTATCTGAAATATGGAGTGATCAATACTTACACAATTGGTGGAAAATCAAGGACCAGTTTCTCATCAGTTTTTAAGGCTTTCTAGTACCTCTTACTCCGTGGTTTACATTTAATTACTAGTACCCCTTACTTCGTGGTTTGACTTTAATATTACATCCCAGTACAGTAATACCTTATTTAACTTCGTGTACATGCTCCTAAACATTACCATTTTTCTGAAAATTGCTTTATGTGAAAGTTAGCTTCTCAAAAAAGGTAGAGTATATATATTGAGAAAAAAAAAAAATCAGTGCTGTAAATAATTACTGGTAATGAATTATATATAATGTTGTGACAATGTGTCTGTACATTTTAATGGCAAAGTCCATTACCAAATCAAAGAAATGTGATTTACTGAAGTATAAGTAAATGTCAAAATATATCCTACTTCATAATGAATGTATTATGAGTTACGCGTTTCTAAATTATCAGGTTAATGATGAAAATGAAAATTTGTGATAAGTGAACATGTCTTAAACATGTAACAGCATGGATATACAGTGACTCCCCCAATTATGCTGCTAATGTAACACTGTTTTATTCCGTGGAAATGGAATTTGCTCAAACAGTACCATAGAAACCCATGTTATAAGGCTAACTGGTAGGGTGAAGTATAAAAATTTTCCTAAAGTCCCCCTTTTGGCCCTCTTGAAAAATTTGCCCCCTCCCATTTCATACCTAGTAATTATTGTTTTAACATATAACCTCCAGGACAATCACTGGGCACAAAACAGGGTTAATTAGAGTGAACAAAGTGGTCAATAAGAGATCACTTACTATGACAGGTAATGAAGTGATGCTTGGGTGTCAAGGAGAGTGTATCACTCTCACTTTTAATAAATAAAATATTCTTATTGCCCATTACTCCTTCTGTGGGGAATAATAAAATGTTTCCATAAAACATGCATGCAGACAGTGTTGGGGTGACGTCGATAGGTTGCCTCTTTTGTTACGTAACTTGCCCAGCTAGTTGCCTGAATTTGGTTCAACCCTTATCCATCTATGCATCTCACTCTCACTGATAATAAATAGTAAAATATTCTTAGCATCTGTAGTTCTTTGTGAGGAAAACAATAAAATGTTTACGTAAACATGCATGCAGAAGCTTAGTGTGAGGTCGCGTTGACACGTCACTGAGTGGGACTTTGGACTGTTGGCGCTTGGCAGACCATGTTTTTTGGGGATCCGATTTGGGGATTTTTCAGAGCAAACAAGATTCTTTCCTGTGTAACAAGTGTAGGGTTTACCTCTCCATGTAAATGGTAAAAATTGCAAATGGAACCTACATAAATGGAGGGGTCACTGTAATCTGGAGGCTCAACTCCTCCATTATACATATATCTCTCCCTCCATATTCCTTGAAAGGAGAAGGTGGTCTGCATATGAAAGGTAACTTCAACCTGCAGTTAAGTGAATTCACACACAGATGAGCCTGGGGTCACAAGATCAAGAGATTATTAAGGGGGATATGTAGAAATAAATTGGTAAGGAAGAGGTTCTGGAAAGCCTCCTTAACAGAGGAGAATAAAGGTTGTATTCTGAAGTGGCTTTGTATATAACACCTCAGTATCCTCTTGTATGTACAGATGCAAACTATCAATACTACAGTAGACCCTCACTATATCGAACTAGTTGGAGGGAAGAATAGTTTGATAAAGCTGAAAGTTTGATAAATCCAAGGGTCATCCCCCCAGGTGGGAATTTAAAAAAACTTGATTGAAAATGGGTGACTCTACACTGAGAGACGAGTCAAATGGTTTCCTGCACACCATGAAACCATTTACTATGCTGGGTGTACTGGTAACCACATAACCAGATTTTGGTGCCTGGTGGTTCAGTGGGTAATTATGGCGCTCCAGTCAGATTGAGCCGGTGAAGGTTCATATCCAAGGGGTGGCTGAGATTTACTGCTCACATAATATCACTCAGGGATGAGTGAGGCTGGTCACTCTCATCTTAAATGTCAGAACCAACATGCAATGCCCCAGACTCCTACGCTCCTCATGGGGAAACATAGGATTGGATGACGGATGGATGGATGGAAATAAAATGGCTGTAATATCACACTCTAGTACTGTAAATATACTGTATTTCATATCCTTGTCATTCATTTCTTCATGACGAGTACAGTATTACTACTGCATAATCTGTTATTACAACACAGCACTCATGATGGGGAGAGGGCAATTTCAGGCCAGGCTGGACTAAACAGGGTAGGAAACATGTGTTGAGCCCCATTTATCTACCCAAGTTTGTTATAGCAGACACAATTTTGGTGGCTTAGAGGCATTCAATAAATCTGAACTTTGTTATATATCGAGGTTCAATATAATGTGGGTCACTGCATCTTATTCTAAAACCTGCCATTATCATTATCCACCAGTGTCTGAAGCTATTTACAGCTATGGTACATACGATTTTTTGTGTTGCTGAGTCACCCACCAATTAGAATCATTGGCCGATTCTTCAGCTTCCCCAGGACCTGCATACCTGTGTAAAAATATCATCATCATAATCACTGTACTCTTTTTACTTTAACTTGGCCTAAGTTCATCACCACTACCACCACCACTTGACTCCGGTAATTACTGTAACTTATTCTTAAACTTGGTCTAATCTTTGTTTGCAAGTACAGTAACATCACCATCATCAATATTACTATACAGAAGACCCTTATTTTACAATGAACCAGTATGTAATCACTTATATAGCGACTTAAAAGTTACAAACATTTTCAATATATAGTAAGCCTATAGTGAGTGGATGAAAAACAGGGGCATCGAAGAAGTTGAGAGATGGAAGAGAGAGTTATATGCAGAGAGGAAGAGAGAGGTGAAAAGATTAGTAAGAGAGAGTAAGAAGAGAGTGGATGACGTATTTGGAAGGAATTTGAGTGTAAAGTGAAGGGAATGTAAGAAAATGTTCTGGAAAGAGGTAAAGAGAGTTAGACTGGGTGCCAAACAAGTTAGCTGGGGAGTGAGAGAGAAAAATGGTAGATTACTAGTGGAGAAGGGAGAAAAAGTGTGTAGAGGGAGACAACACTTTAAGGAATTGCTGAACATAAAGAATGAAAGTAATGCAAATATAAGTGGCTGGGAAGTGGCAGGGAAAAGGAGGGACGTGAGAAGAGAGGAAGAAATTTGTAGGAAGGAAGTCATGGAAGCAATGAAGAGAGTTAAAATGGGGAAAGCCCCAGGAATTGATGGAGTGTGTGGTGAAATGCTGAAGCATGGGGGAGTGATAGTAACAGAATGGATGTGGAAGATGAGCAGACTGGCTTGGGAGGAAGGTAGAGTCACAAAGGATTGGTAGTCAGGTATAATCATTCTCCTGTACAAAGGAAAGGGGGAAAAAGAAGTG
>JAGKTI010018612.1:3012-17577 GCA_018397915.1 Birgus latro | reverse complement strand
TTAATCAGAGGATATGAAAAAGGAATGTATGCTTCCATGCCCGAGAGAATAACCTCCATAATGCGCACGGCACACTCAGACGGCACCCGCCATGGAAGGAATAATCATTCCAAGGAAAATCAAAGAAGTACTGCCTGAGGGCCTCCCAATCTGCAGCTCCAAAGTGCCACAGGCGGCGTTTTTTTGGAGGGTCCACAGGCCGTACTGGAGCAATAAGACAGGTTAAGGTAATAAGGTTATGATCGGAGGATCCCAACGAAAGATTAACAGTATAAGCAGAAGGATTAGTTGTTAGGAAAAGGTCAAGTATGTTGGAACTCTCTCCAAGGCGGTCAGGGATACGGGTAGGGTGCTGTACAAGCTGCTCTAGGTCATTAAGGATAGAAAAGATGTAGGCTTGTTCACCAGGTGGATCAGTGAAAGGAGAGGAGAGCCAAAGATGGTGGTGAACATTGAAATCTCCTAAAATGGAGATTTCAGAGAAAGGAGAATTGGATAGAATGTGTTCCATCGTAGAAGTAAGATAGTCAAAGAATTTTTGATAGTCAGTAGAATTAGGAGATAAGTAAACAGCACAGATATATTTAGTCAGAGAATGACAGGAGAGCCGAAGCCAGAGAGTAGAGAATTCAGAAGAATCAAGTTCAGGAACACGAGAGCAGGATAGATCGTTGCGTACATATACACAACAGCCACCTTTGGCTTTGAAATGAGAATAGAGAAAGTAGGAGGATACAGAAAAGGGTTTGCTGTCAGTTGTCTCAGACAGCTGAGTCTCAGAAAGAAAGAGAAGGTGAGGTTTAGAGGAGAAGGGGTGGTCCTCAACAGAGCGAAAGTTAGAGGAAAGGCCGCAAATGTTACAGAAATGAAGGAGGAGTGAGTCAGACAGTGGTTCCAGGCAGCTCCGAGAGTCGTCACCGGGAAAGGGGCGGATGGTGGGGGCATTTATGTTCCCCCCGCCTGGGGACTCCGAGGCACGATTTTCATTAGCCATTTTTTAAAAAATTTGAAAAGGAAGTGTAGTGTGTAGCGTGTATGTAGTTTTGTGTTGACAGTTGGAGAAACTTGTATTGGAGAGCATGCTGGTCTACTCTCTGTGTTACTGAGACACTGAAGAAGGTCAGCAAGGGGGATGGTCAGGAACAAGTCCTAAGGGCTGATGAAACGGGAGCTCCAGCTCTCCCTGTCATCAGCTTGCCATCCTCCTAGGGTCAGTCCTGGTCCGAGGCTTCTTGTTCGTATTTTTAGTTAGTTTTACAGGGTGGGGCACTAACCTACCACCAACGCTTTTAGTCGCCTCATATGACATGCCGGGATACTGGGGGAGAATTCCTGAAAACCCCCCTACCCCCATCGTATATGAAACTTTTATTCTACAAATTTTGTAGTCTAATTCCTTAACCACTAAAACATACATTTTGACAAAAAAATTGTTTTTCTGGCATCTTTAGGATCAAAGATAGAGCAAAATCAATATTCATTGTGACCATCTTGGATTTGGCTCCTTAGTGGAGTTCACTCACACTTCTGGGTGAGGTGCTCCGGATAAAATTTGCTTAAATAACCCAAAAAACTAAACTCAGTCTTCAAAATCTGGTTCAGAGGGTTCCCCACTACATAGGCCTTTTTCGCACTTTATTTAATTGATATTTACAATTACAGTATAGTCGTGGTGCGTGACTCTGAGGATGTCATTATCGTACCCGGGCAACCTACCAGTCAACTGTGCACTCGATTTTGTGTATAATATGACATGTGTGTGATTCATTTAAACAGTAATATGTTCATGTATGACAGTACAGTAAACCCTTCATAAGCCGAACTATATGGGGCTCTACCATGGATCGAATTACCGATTTTTCCGGCTTACCGAATTTTCACCCCCCAAAATTGCTAAATTACTGAATTTTCACCCCCCAAAATTGCTAAGACAATACCAATTACTTGTCCTTTCAACACTAAATTAAAGAAGCATATATATATAAATAAGTTATGACAAAAAACAATTTAGTGCATTTAATATACATTTAACTCCTTCAGTGCTGGGTGTACAGTAATCCCCCCATTATCCGACATAATAGAGCAAAAGGCATGTCCGGATATTGGACATGTCCGGATACTGGTCAGTCTGGATATTGGCCCTGAAGCTCCAGCACTGTCATTCATGACCCTAACCTAACCTAACCTAACCTAAATCAGAAAAACACCTACCTACCTCCCTACTGGACATACATAGCACTTATTTAAGTTCCTTTTCACATAAATAATGCACACAAAGCATGAATTAACTGAATTTTAACCAAAAAATGATGATTTAGAGGTGAGTAAGGCATAGGTGCTCACAACATGCCAGCAAGTGTAAGTAAGTATCAGACGTTTCGTTCGTTTCGTTTCGTTTTTGAAGGCTCCAACATGCTTGCATGTGTCGGCCTTGGTCACCTAATGGCGGCTCTCCATGCTGCTCGATCTCTGGCAGCCTCCCTATTCAGTCCCTTAACCCTTAAGTCACATTTAATGACCTCGTCCCATGTCTTTCTCGGTCTACCCCTCCCAACCCCTCCCCCAATATTAACACTTCTCACCCTCTGTACCCAATTATCATCCCCCATCCTCTCCACATGTCCAAACCACCTCAGCCTACCTCTCCTCATCACAACACCAATACACTCCAGTCCCATCCTACCTCTCAACTCTTCTATCGTAAACCCAGCCCCCCCAGGCCTTGCACGCAGGGACGCACTGCACATCCACCTAATCATTGTCATTTCTGTACGTTTAAACCTGCGAATATCTTCTTCCTTTACTGCCCAGGTCTCACTACCATACAGCATCACACTCCTAACACATGCTGCATACAAAGACCCCTTAGCACGTAAGGAGAGTCCTCTCAATGCCAGGAGAGGCAACAGCTCCCTGAACTTCTTCCAACCACTTCTCACTCTAGCAACCGAGCTAACTCCAGCCCCACCTCCGGCACATAACATGTCTCCCAAATAACAAAACTCCTCCACACACTGAAGAGACTCACCTGCAAGTTCAACCCTCTCACGCCTAACAATCTCTGCCTGCTCTCCCCGACACAACGCACACATGAAATCAGCAGAACACAACGCACACATGAAATCAGCATTATCTCATATGAAAATCACCCTTTCTCACACCATATGCATTAAATAATGGACACAAAGCATGAATTCATTGAATTTTAACCCAAAAATGATGATTTTGAGGTAAGTAAGGCATAGATGTTCATGAAATGGCAGCTTAGTGTAAATAAGTATCGGATGTGGCAATCACTATGAAAATCATAATTTCTCACATCTTATGCACTAAAATATGGGATACAAAGCATCAAATAAATAAACTGTTACCAGAAAAAGAGTTAGGTATGGCAAAGGTGTTCACTGTTCACCAACAGCACCAGTCATTGTCGACCCTAACCTAACCTAACCTAAATCAGATAACCATCTACCTAACTCCCTCCCAGACATGCATAGCACTTAATTAAGACCCCATTCACATAAATAATTGACACAAAGCATGAATTAATCGAATTTTAACCCAAAAATGATGAATATGAGGTGAGTAAGGCAGGGGTGTTCACGAGCTGGCAGGTTAGTGTAAGTAAGTATCGGACGTGGCTATCACTATGAAAATCATCATTTTTCATATCTCATGCACTAAAATATGGGATACAAAGCATCAAATAAATAAACTGTTATCAGAAAAAGAGTTAGGTATGGCAAAGGTGTTCACTGTTCACCAACAGCACCGGTCATTCTTAACCCTAACCTAACCTAACCTAAATCAGAAAACCACCTACCTACCTCCCTCCTGGACATGCATAGCACTTAAGACCCCATTCACATAAATAATTGGCACAAAGCATGAATTAATCGAATTTTAACCCAAAAATGATGATCTTGAGATGAACATGATTATTAATGAGAAAATCACCTTTTCACAGCCTATGCACTCAAATATGGGACACAAAGCATGAAGCAAATAAAATGTAACCAGAAAAATTATGGTTTAGAGGTGTGTGGGGCAAAAATGTTCACCAGTTGACTAGATAGTGAACGTATGTAAGAGACATAGTAATAACTGAGAAAATCACCTCTTTCACAGCCTGTGTACTCAAATACGGGACACAAAGCATGAAGTAAATAAAATGTAACCAGAGAATGAGGATTTAGAAGTGATTATGGAAAATATTTAGCAGTTGACAATGTTTACTTACAGTCTATGATTGTTGTATACCCTCATCTCTAAGGTTTTTACAGTGGTCATAATTGCTCTTGAAGCATGTCCAGTAATCCAGTGTTTAACTACACTTAATCCTTAGCACTGTGACTCTTGATTATTTAAAGAACGAAAATACCACAAACGAGCGGACAGCCATCCACTGTTCACGGGAGTTGAGACAGAACTAGGAGGAGGGAGATTGAGTGGGAAGGGAGCTAGTCAGCGCGGGCGGGAAATTCAAACTGACGTGGTCGGAAAAAATAGTTTTTTGTTGGGGGGGGGGCAATTTGGGGGTTTCAGCCATCAGCCCACCCACGATGTCCGAATAGTGAGGTGTCCGGATATTAGAGGGATTATTTCATTTTGTTCTTGCTGCCACCAGACGATTTTAGTCACTGTAGGTTGGATCTGTGGAAGTGCACGGGGTTGGTACAGCCTTCGTTAGCCCCTTCAGTATGTGAGTCCAGTCCTGAGTGCCATAAAATCGGCTGGAGGGAGCGTAAATAAAGTAGAAATAGACGTCACAGTACTGAAGTGGTTAACTGGTAGAAAATCATTCACAGAGGCAGTACAGACTGTCGGTAACATGTGTTGGAGATGGATTTTTACCCCCCCAAATTGCAATAACAATACTTATTACTTGTCTTCTTAACACTAAAGGAGCATATACAGTGTATAATTTAATAAAGAAAGACAAAAAAGAAAGAATTCAGTGCACATAATTTGCCTTTCGTCAGAGGCAGTAGATCGTCGGCAGTTTGTTTTGTTTTGGAGACGGAGGTGGTGGATCCAGGTGGTTGAGTTCACACTTGAACGTAAATTCTAAAAAGTACCCAGTATTTATTTCACTCTATATTAAGAACTAAACTTAAATGTAATCACTATAATAGACTGCAGTGTAACACCTTTCGTTAGAGGCAGTAGATTCTTTGGCAGTTTGTTTTGTTTTGGAGACAAAGGTGGTGGAGGTGGTTGAGTTCATACTTTAATGTAAATTCTAAACAGTACCCAGTATTTATTTCACTCTATATTAAGAACTAAACTTAAATGTAATCACTGTAATAGACTGCAGTGTAACACCTTTCGTTAGAGGCAGTAGATTCTTCGAAGTTCGGCAGTTTATTTTGTTTTGGTGACAGAGTTGGTGGAGGTGGGTGAGTTCACACTTTAATGTAAATTCTAAGCAGTACCCAGTATTTATTTCACTCTATATTAAGAACTAAACTTAAATGTAATCACTGTAATAGACTGCAATGTAACACTTTCAGTAATAATAGTACTGAACTTTAATCATGATCGCTACACTAAGTCACACGAGCACTTTTTTTTTATATTTTTTTTAGCTTCATTCCTTTACGACTAGAGGTGCCAGTATCACTTCTTTTAAGCTATGAACCTTCCATGGCAAGGCAGAAGGCAAAAGGAGAGCACTGCTCAGCACTAGATGACTGTAAGAATGGCGCACCTACCGTCTCCAAAAGCAAGCAGCAGACTGGCGCCACGTGTCTGCCTGGCACCATTTCTCCCTCTACTTTTGCATTTCGGCCTACTTTCATACATGGTCTCGGCCTGAGTTCAGCTAACTGAAGATTCCAGCTTCTAAAAGTTCAGCTTATGCAAGGTTTACTGTATCTGTGTAAAATGTATTCGTGTATAATAATATGATTCATGTATGGTATATGATACAAAATCGGACGCACTGTTGACAGGTAGGTTGCCAGGGTATGATAATGACAACCTCAGATTTGTGCACCGTGACTATGACTGTGGGCCTATGACTAATTTGTACCTTAAAAAAAAAAAAAAAAACTCAACCCCTAAAATCCAGCAAAAAACAAGAAGTCACACGATTCATCAAATAACAAAACATACACATTGCCATGTTACAAGAAACAAAACTAAGCAGAACACAAGAAACACTTACATTTCATAATTTCACTACCATTAGACAGGACTGGGCCGACAGTGGTGGCAGTGGACTCATCACCCTGGTATACAAATCCATTAACTTTTCACATACTAGTGCACACACACACAGCCACTTCTCCCCCCTCATGACACCACAACAGAAATACAATCAATTAAAATACACACTGGTAACAAATCACACATAACAATCACCAATACAGTACATACATTCCCCCCCCAGTTGTCCCACACAGTACCACACAATTACTCTCCACAAATACACCACATCACTAATGTACCCTAGCATCATCCTGGGTGGTGATTTCAATGCCAAAGCATCAGCCTGGCATGTCAACAACAATGACAAAGTCAGAGGGTTGGTACTACAATCCCAAACAGATAATCTCTTCATACTCAATAATCTCCATCAACATACCCATATCCCACACCAAGCCCTCTTCCTCCCATCATCCCCAGACATCCTCTTTTGCTCCCCAAATGTTGCTCCCACAACATCCTGGAGAGTGGTCAAAACGTTTGGCTCTGACCACCTCCCAATCATCACCACTACCAAAACCAGAATCACCCCAGCTGGCCAAATACACACACACTAATTATATGAGAGCCAACTGGGAGGCCTTCACAAATGAAAGTCAACAACACCTTGAAACATTAAACAGTACATCCATCACAAACATCAACAACACTGTGCACACTTTCAATGCAATTATTCAAAAGGCAGACAAAAGAGACATCCCTAAGGGCAAGAGAAACACAACCCAAACATCACACCAGAAATTCAAGCCTCATCAGTCAATGCAACACACTACAACACTCCCAACACCCCATGCACAAGACAATGTACAACAAATACAAGAACTCAACACTAAGATAAACAATATCATATCAGCAAATACTAAATTGGAATAATTATCTCCAAACACTTGATCACAAAACAAACACCAGCAAACTCTACAAAACACTAAACAACATCACACTCCCCAACAACAACACTACACAATCAAACGCTGCCAGCACAACAACAGACACCATACCTTCAAACAAACAAGTAAACACTTTCATTAACCCCTTTTCACATGTCAGCCATCTAAACCCCCATCGCGACTACTTACATGCCATTTGACGCAAGAGACAGTTCCCCACAGACCCAGGCTTTGCACCTTTCACTTACAACCAGACAAAGCACATCATTAGCAACCTTAAGCACTCATCTGCCAGTGGACCAGACAACATAAGCAACATACACCTTAAACACCTTGGACCACATGGCATACAGGCACTCACCAACACATCAAACTACAGCTACTCACACAACATAATACCCAACATCTGCAAGCATGGCACTATCATCACTATCCCCAAACCCAACAAAGACCCCATCCCACGTTAGCTTCCTCACACCACCCCATCACACTCCTCTGCACCCCCTCCAAAGTCACTGAATGACTGGTACTACTACTAGTTACAGCTCACACCCTCCTAGCACCACCACAACATGGTTTTAGGCCACTACACTCCACAAACACTCTTCTTACAGACCTTCCACAGAGAGTTTTTGATTGCATCAATTCAGTTAGGTCACCATACAGAACACTCCTAGTCACACTAGACATTAGCAAAGCTTTTGATGCCATCCCCTGCCAAAACCTCACAAACAAAGTATTCAACACAAAGAAGCACAATAACACAAAAAGATGGCTGGCAAACTATTTAGCAGGAAGTTATGCACATGTGATTTGCCGGTCAGTCATCAAACATCAGAATCTTCACAAATAGCACCCCCCAAGGATCTGTTTTGCCCCCTACTCTCTAAAACTTATACATGCACAACATACGTACACACCCCAACTACACATAGCTTCCTATGCAGACGGCATAACACTTACATGTACACAACAAAACGCAAACACAGCCGCACAAATCCTCCAACTTTACCTCAACACACTACATGAATGGTTCACCACAAACAGGCTCAAAATAGCCCCAGACAAATCTACAGTGACCCTTGGACAGCAGAACATAGTCATATTCCACACCTCAACATAAACAACACTCCCCTACCACATACACACACACACACACACACACACACACACACACACACACACACAAAAACAAAATCCTTGGTGTAACATACAATACATTAATGTCATTTAAACAACACATCACAAACATTAAAGATAAATTAACACCAAGATTCAGCGCCTTAAGGTCACTTGCCCATACAACATGGGGACACAACAAAGAAACCACCACCACAATACACAAACAATACGTACATTCAGTAATTAATTATGCAAGCCCTATTTGGGCTTCTAACCTCACTAAAACGCACTGCAACACGCTACAGACTATAGTGGGACCCCTTGAATAGCGACCTTATTAGTCCGCCAAAATGGCCGCTATCCATGAAATTGCTATCCGAGGGGCAAACTTCTTACCTAAAAAATTAATACAGTCCTGGACTCCTTCAGCTATACCCCTAATTTCCTCCATTACCCATCAGTATCACATCATATTTCTTCAGTACTATAATAAGATAACCGTATAGAGTAAACCCTTCACAAGTTGAACTTTTAGAAGACGGAATCTTCGGTTAAGCAAACTCAGGCCAAGACCACGTATGTAAGTAGGCCGAAATGCAGAGGTGGGGGAGAAATGGCGCCAGGCGGACACGTGGCGCCAGTCTGCTGCTTGCCTTTGGAGATGTGGTGGCGCCATTCCTATTGTCATCTAGTGCTGAGAAGTGCTCTCCTTTTTTTGCCTTCTGCCTTGCCATGGAAGGTTCAACGCATAAAAGATGTGATACTGGCACCTCTAGTCGTAAGGGAATGAAACTAAAAAAATAAAAAATAAATGTGTGTGTGTGTGTGGCTTAGTGTTAAGTGATCATGATTAAAGTTCAGTACTATTATTACTGCAAGTGTTACATTGCAGTCTATTATAGTGATTACATTTAAGTTTAGTTCTTAATGTACAGTAAAATAAATACTGGGTACTGTTAAAGTGTGAACTCAGCCACCTCCACCTAATCCGTCTCCAAAACAAACTGCCGACGGATTTGTACTGCCTCTAACGAAAGGTAAATTAGGTGCACTGAATTGTTTCTTTTTTGACTTTCCTTATTCATTTATACACTGTATATGCTCCTTTTCTTTAGTGTTGAAAAGATAAGTAATAAGTATGGTTTTTGCAATTTGAGGAGTGAAAATCCATCTCCCAACACACACTCCCGACGGGTCTGTACTGTCTCTGTGAATGATTTTCTACCAATTAACCACTTCAGTACTATCACGTCTATTTCTATTTAATTCACGCTTCCTCCAGCAGATTTTATGGCACTCAGGACTGGACTCACGTACTGAGGGGGTTAACGAACGCTATATTAACCCCATGCACTTCCACAGATCCTCTCTACACTGAATAAAATCATCTGGTGGCAGCAAGAACAAAATGAAAATACACCTGGCACTGAAGGGGTTAAAGGTATATTAAATGCACTAAATTGTCTTTTGTCATAACTTCTTTATTTATAGGCTATATTCCTCTTCAATTTAGTGTTGAAAGGACAAGTAATAGGTATTGTCTTGGCAGTTTTGGGGGGTGAAAATTCGGTAAGACGGAAAATTCAGTAATTCAAACCAGGGTAGGGCCCCATATAGTTCGACTTGTGAAGGGTTTAGTGTACTACATACTCAAAAAATTATCTTTTTCTTTTCCTCCACGCAGTATTGTTTCTTTGGCTTGCCACTCATGTATTGTCTGGCCTTTTCGGTCACTTTTACGTTACCAGCACTTCCTGTTTTTTCCCTGGGCCGCCATCACCACTTGGGCCAGCCCCCGAAGTTGAAGCCATGATATTAGAACACTCAGTAGCCAGACAATAAATGGAAGGTCACAAAAAACTTTAACAATGGTGAGACTGTGACAAGTTGAATGAATGCGCGGTGTGTGGATAAACAAACAATCTTCTTCTTCTTCTTGGTGTAACTGCTGGGAGGTTCACCTTCCACCCATCAATATCGCCTAGATACTGGTATTTCCCCAAGAGAAAAGTAAAGGAAAAGGAAAAATTTAAAACTGTAAAATTTGGTAGGAGAGAGATAGTTGGAGATTAGTTATAAGAAAAGCTTAAGATACGTACTTTCACTCCACATGGGTCAATGAACTGAATGACGATAGACTCGCACTCACTATCAGTGTTACCAGGGTCCGACCTTGGCAACTCTGCCCACCTGCTCACTAAGTGTTAAATGCCTAGCGGATTTACGCAAACCCTGCAGCAGTAATCACTATGAGATAGTTTCATTCCTGTCACTATCCATGGATTCACTACTTTAAAAAATGCTATCTGAGGGGCTCCACTGTATACAGAACAAGGCCCTAAAAATAATCACAGGCTGCACAGCTACTACACCCACAGACCACCTACACCAAGAAACCAAAGTCCTCAAAGGCAAGGATCATCTAGACATGAGAGGCACACAAATTCTTGCCGCAGCCTCCACAAACCCACAACATCCACTACACTACATGGCAGCACATGCACACACACCAAGGATCATCAAAACAACACCCAGCACATGATATCATACACAAATACTGTCATCTCTTCCCCCTTGCCTGTCTCAGACCAGCTTCCAAAAGCATATCCATTCTCAAATCACATGCCGCTCCATTCAGTCACTTCAAGACAACACACAGCTGCATGCACGCCTCCTGATATCCACCCTTCTTAATCCTATCTCTCTCATGAGGACAGGGTCCACCTGGCCAGCCTGAGATGTGGGCATCATCCAGCCCTCTTGAGTTATCAGAAGAGGTTAGATGACTCCATTGCCGATGCCTGTCCAGGATGCAACACAGCACCCCATACTATAAAGCACATTATGGAAGACTGCATTGCACACAATCACCTACAACACAACATACACTCCTTGAGAGCTCTGTGGGAAAGCCCAGGCTCAGTTGTGGCCTTCCTTTGGGACTCAGGGCTGTTCGGCCAGACTGCCTAGGGAACAACTACTACTAGTACTACTACTTAACTCATGTTGTAATGTGCTCATTTCACAATAACTTGCTTAACAACAGCATTTTCTACAACACAACCCTATTGGCAAATGAAGGATTAATGCAATTTGACAATTCATGAAAAAGCTTTCAATGCAGACCATTAGAATTGTTGTCACCAAGTATCCTCTTCCATCCCTAAAGGCAAAGATTATGCCTGCTATCTTCATTTAAGAGGAAACTATGATTCTGTGCTAAAAGTATCAATAAATCCTTACCAATCGGGCATGTCAGTGACATGACAATCCTTTCTCTGAACGGATCGATGGGGGGGTTAGTGACTTGAGCGAAGAGCTGCTTGAAGTAGTCATATATGAGGGGCTGGAACTCTGACAGGCAGGCCAATGGAGCATCATTACCCATTGATCCCAGTGCCTCTTTCCTGCAATACAAACTCTCCTTCAGCTTCATTTTTTCAGTTTTCTTCACATTTCAGGTAAAATAATCAGCTTCTAATATTTTCTTAGCTTATAAATACTGCACTCTCATACTATACCCTCTTTCATCTTCCATTACTATACCAGAAAACATTATTTGCTCAAGGGTGAAATAAAACACAGCACCCCAACCATGATAAGAACCCTTTCTTATTTACGTAAAACACAAACAGGCTCAGTGGAAGATTAATGACTGAAGTCATCAAGGCATCTGGATAGTAATTTTAGTAAAAACGCAGTATGAGGGCTGCATGAGGAAGATTTACAATCGGTGCCAGGCAGTCTGTCCATAGAGCCACATTATCTCAGCCACTATCCAAGACTCATGCAAGGTCAGTGTGAAATTTACAGTTAAATATGGAAATACAGTATGACACATATTTTATCAACGGGATGAAAAGTACCTCAGCCAGTTAGTGGCAATTGTTAAGTGTGAACCTATGAAGAAGTTGGTTGGAGTGGAATACAGTGCCTTTGTTAATTTACTCGAGCATTAATCTGTTAATACATGATCATTAAAAGTTCAGAGTGAAAGCAGTGTAACTGATCTGCTCAAAAGTAAAATTAGGCTGTGTTGTTGCTGTTCAGCAACCCTAGTCTATCTGGATGAAAAGACCAATCAACCTCTGACAAGCAATTACCCCTGCATGACGGTCCCGTGCTGTGAAACAATGTTCCCTTGCAGCAGACAATGCCTCATTAAGGTAGAGCATGGGTAAAAGTGTGAAAGTTTGATTTCTGGATGGACACCACAAATGTGTTTCTCTCCCCAGTTAACAGGGTCTCCGTAGAAGGCTCCACATCACCTACTTATTTGGACATATGGTTAATACCCAGTGTTATATGTCATTTCCTGTGTTACAGGAGGTTGTTAAGCTAGTCTTTTACTGTAGTTATCTAAAGTGGAAAAAGTAGAATGAAGGGTAATAAATGACAGGACAGACTGACAAATACTAAAAGAATGATAATGGTGAAGAAAGAAGTAGACAGCTCTACATCAAAGGAGCAGATAATGGTCACCACAAGGGTGTGTAGCCTGGACATCTTTAGAAATGAATAGCTAATGAAATATATTCATCCACCCAATTCTTTGTTATCCATCAGAGGCACGGAGGCCTAGGACTAGGTCAATCACTCCATATATTTAAGGTGAGTGACCAGTCACTAGACCTTGAAGGAAGGAATAATTAAGAAATAGCACCAAACCATAATATGGCTATATGGCACTAAGGTAGATGGCAGCAGAAGAATAATTAGATTAAATGTATATTATGATGAGCAGAAAGTAAAATAATAATACAGGCAAACCCCAGTTTAACAATGCAATTGGTTAATAATAATTAAAAAAAAAAAAATAGCTAGGCAGGGTATCGTATCTCGGGGTAGATTTAACATTTAAAGTATAGGGATACGTTTTTGAGCCTTGGGTTTCACCCCCAACCAAGTCTTAAACCCACCCAACTGAATAAAAAAAAAAAAAAAAGTTTAAAGCAAATCTAAATGGTCTAACAGCTGTAAAAGAAGCTAACCTAAGCCTAAAACCAGTCCCCGTCTCGCTTGTACCCAGTCAAGGTCATTGAAGAATGCAATCTTCGACTCGTATTTAAACTCGGTAGAGAAGAAGCAGCAGCAGCACTGTATACAATCCCGCCATCAGATGGTCCCGAGACAATTAAATAAACATCTGTTATGCATAACTGTCAGGTATATCAATTCTTGATAAGTGTGAGTTCGGATAAGTGAGACACTGAGTGAAGAGTACTCGTGTGGTTGTGAGTGTTTGGTTCACTGTTCAGGATGGTAGTATGAATGAATGTGTTTTGGTTGCCAGTATGAGTGAACCATTCAGTGGTTCTTTATAAAAGTTTCTTCCTGGCTCCAAAATCTCCGAGCGGTCAGACTCTCTCCATCACACGGTGGAGTAGCAGGCTCCTAAATCGAATGGCAGAGCGTGCTGTGTGCTGGGTATGGCTCACTTCACCCCCAGAGCTCCATATTTTTGGACAGCCCTTGTCTTTCTTATTAGCCATGCAATAAGCCAAGAGTGCGCCAGTATTTTGTGCACATGCATACGGGTCCCCCTGCAGCCATCAAGGAGATGCCAGGTTGTTCTTCAGTACCGGAAGTTCACAGCTGTCCTTATTTAGCCGTGGCCTGCAGAATGATGTGTGTGTGATTGCACTTGGCACTGTTGTATGATGCTGGACTGTCCGCTTTTATTCCACATGTACTGCTGGCTAATTGTACCTGGGATTTTGGGATTCAAGTTGGGGCACTACCTATAGGACTTCGAGACTTATGAAGGATGGTGGAGTTGTCTAGTTTCTCCAGGCACCTCTCTTCTGAACTGTCTGTGTGAAAGTGGTTGGTATGCTAGAAGTATGAATGATGTATGCCTGGGTTGTGAAGTTACGTGTTTGTTAAGGCTTATATAATGCTACTAATTGTATCACTTAATCCATATAGTAAAAGGGAGTATAAATTATCAGTGGATATTTCATCTACTCAGAAATCGCTCAGGACCTGCGTTAGATATCTGGCGATTTCACTTACAAAAATAATGTATGATTGATGCAAAATCATCCAAGGTGTGAACTGTTGTGACGGAGAATCGCTGATGTTTTGACGGGGAATTCTCTTGATGGGGAATGCGACTGATGATGCGATCAGGATAGTTTTTTCAACGGCCCCTCTTTATGTAATTTTAGTTACTGTTCTGGTTGCTAAGCACCTTTATTTTCTTCTTCCTTATTTTCCAACATTTATTTAGAAATTCCTTTGTATTTTCAAAGAGGTTCCCTTGAACAGCCCGAATGTAAATACACGATTATCGATATCACAGTAATCATCAATGCATGAAATATTTACTCCTTAAGGCTTTCAT
>JAGKTI010018611.1:0-10246 GCA_018397915.1 Birgus latro | reverse complement strand
ACACACACACACACATACACACACACACACACACACACACACACACACACACACACACACACACACACACACACACACACACACACACACACACACACACACACACACACACACACACACACACACAAAACCCTTCTCCCCCTCCCTCCTCTTCCCCTCCCCCTCCTCTCTCTCTCTCTCTCTCTTTCTCTCTCTCTCTCTGACTGCATCCCTTTCCGATCCATAAACCGTGTACCTTGCGTGACTTACCTACGGCCGGTGGGAACTATTTAGCTAAGGTATTGGGGTGTGGGAAAATGGTTAACCGAGAGGCGATGAAGAAGGAGGGAAGGGATAACGCTGAGGCTGGGAAATGGAGCGGCAAGGTGAGAGGCGAGGATATGAGGTGGAAGGGGAGGGGAAGACTATGCTGCCGAACGGTGTGAGAGAGTTGGGTGCTGTGTGGAGGGTGAGGGCAGTGTGAGGGTGACAGTGTATGGGGCAAGAATAGTGTGGGGAAGAATGTATGGGTTGCAATGCATAGGGCAGTTCTACATGCGATGGAAAGGGAGAGGGAGATTTTACCCTTTTGAACTACGTGAGAGGGTAGGGTGTTGTGTGGTAGGTGAGGACAATAAGGGGATATCATTATGGAACAGCGTGGGCAGTGAAAGCAATGTGAGGTAGACTGTAGGTGTTGGAGTGTGGGGTTGCAGTATATGAAGTGAAAGGGGATGAGGAGTACTCGTACACTGCTGGACGACGTGTGAGGGTAGGGTGCAGTGTGGAAAGTAAGGGCAGTTTGTTGTACCATATGGGGGTTGCAGTGTAAGGTAGTGTGAGTAGTTGCAGTATAGGGTAGCATTATTCGAGTATAATTTGGTAGAGTGGTAGAGGAAGGGGAGACAGTGTGGAACGACTTGGATACTGTGCTATGTGGATTTAGAGACCAGCGTGGGGGCAAAGTGCGTGTGTCGCAGTGTATGTCAGCAATACATGGGGTGGAATAGGAGGAAACTCTATGGCACGACAAGAAACTGGAAGCTGCATTGTGGGAAGGGAGAGTAATGTGGACTAGGGTGTGTGTAATTGCATAGTTAGTAGTAGTAATTACAGTGGGAGCAGGGCATATGATAGGAGTGTGGGGCTGCAGTGTGAAATAGCAGTGTGGAGTAGCAGTGTAGGGTTGCAATGGGAGTTGCACTGTAGGGTTGCTGTGTTGGAGCCTAGCGTTTGTTAGAAGCATGGAGTTAGAATGTAGGTCCTCAGAGTGAGTTAGATAGTAAGGGATCACACTGAGTAAAAAGTATATGAGAGCAAATGGAAGATAAAGTGGAGCACTGCCGTGTGTGGTTGTAGTGATGGAAGCAGGCGCAAGATAGTTACAAAATACAGTGTATGGTGATACTAATGTACTGGCGAAAACACAAAATTTAGAGATATATTCTAATGGTCCAAACTTGTCTACCCACTAAGAGAAAAAAAAATAAACTAGCCGGTTCAAAAACAAAGCAGAGAGAAACTGAGAGGAAAACTCAGAATAAGACAAACACACCCCTCTAAAAAATCATCGTAAAACAATACAGAAGAAAGAGATAATGAGCCTAACAGGTAATCACAGAACACAGGCTCATATTAAATCGCACTGATGAGCTCTTGACAGAAGTGGAATGAAAATAAACTACAGGCAATTACAGAAAGAATGATTTCTTACCATTTTTATTTATTTATTAATTTATTTATGTAGGTATTTATAGGTGGAAATCCCCATCCCTTCTCAAAGACCATAAATACAACTTAGAGCATAACCTTTTTAATAGATAAGTTGAAATGCTAACAAAATTATCGGGAGGATCTATAATTGTACTCTTTTTTCTCTATCTTGACCAAGATTTTCGTCTTTGGCAGCTTATTTCAGGTAATTCAGTAGCAGAAAAAGACAACAGAATGGTTCTACAGCCTTTCCGTAGCAGCTCTTCATGACTGCCATCATATTCTAGCGATAATCTATTGTTACAAGTCAACATTCAAGATGGAGAGATGGCAATTTGAGGCCAAGTAGGAGTGAAAACGGTACAGTCACAGTACGGTTATGTTTTTTTTTCTTCCTACTGATATCTTCTCCAATTATTTCCCCATCAGATTTATAGGACGAGGAAATATCCCTATTGGAAACCCCTTTCCTACCAACCAATACACGTCCTCGGTGAACAAAGAAGAATACGTCGTCATGGATAACACCAACTCCAGGCCTTGATCGTTAACCTGACTACAAGTATCTGCAATGTTTGTATAAATAAACATGAGAGAGAGAGAGAGAGAGAGAGAGAGAGAGAGAGAGAGAGAGAGAGCACAGTGGGTCTATCAATGCACATTAGAATGGTTCCAAGGAAATCAGCAGAATAAAACATCAATAGTGTTGCTCTATGAGCATATTAAGAGAAATACGGTGTTACTCGATATTTCTGGTAACATAAGATCTTCCTTAAGATGATACAAAGGCATACCAGTCAGTATTATGACAACTATTTTTCATCACCACATTAGAGGCTGTCTCTCTACGCATTCATAGCCAGACCCTTTACTCATAAAGCGGTGGCCATGTCGCCCTGTCCGCCGTCTTCAGGTTGCCCTCCCTCCATGCCATATCACTGCCATTCATATATCTTCACTCGGTCCGTCCTCCTCATCCTCGGTCTCTCTATCATCCTTCACGTCATTCACATACACTCTCCTAGTTAATATCTCACCTTCCATTTGCTTCATAAGTTCAGAACATATCTGGATATTTGAAGCACATTGCAACACATCCACTTAACACCACAGTGCTCCTAAATTTCCTTATTTATCTGTCTCTCCACTCCTCTCACTTAACTCTTCCACTCCTTTCACGCTTGATTTCTGTACTCCTAGCAAAGTCCAAGCTTCACTTCTGCACGTAAGAGTTTACAATGCTGCAATGCAGTCATTTCTTTACTCACTTTCTCACTTCTCTAGTCATTGCCACTGTGCTTTTAAATGCACTGTACCTGCAACGCTCTTTCGCCTTTTTACCCTTCCTTGTATTTCATCTTTAATTATTATTTCTTGAAAGTGTTTTTACGTTCCGTTTCTTGACCGTTCAGCCTCAATATGCACTGCTTGCCTTTATTCCTCTAAAATGCTATAACTATACTTATTGCTACATTAACTTTCAAATTTAATTTCTTAAACACGCTTCCAAACTCCTTCACCAAGCCTTGCAGGTGTTTCTCAATTTCCATTAACAGCTCAGTAAGCACCAGCAAAGAGCAGTGCAGAACACTTCCAAACCCTACCTTCGCCAACTTCCGATGCTCCAGCTTCCATTGCCTTACCCTGTAATTCTTTTGTCAAATGAAAAGCCGAGAATTTGGACCCCGAGCTGTGAACACAAAGAGTCGCTCGGTGTGCATCCTCCAAACCTTGTTCAGAGACTCGCCATACAGCCTCCATGACAGGGTTCACTGTGGGTTGAAATGGAAGTAAGGATAATCTATGTCCACCAAATATGACCCTGATCTTTGACCTTTTGACCTTGCTGACCTAAAAGTTTCTCGTCCCTTCATACTGTATCACAGATACCGTGCCCACACCTAGATCGCTTTGGCCTTTGACCCTTGACATAACTGACCTAAGTGTTTCATTGTCTGTATGACTGACAAAAGTTTAGTCGAAATTCGCCTAGAAGTTCAGGAAATATCGCGCCCACACCCATGTGGCATTGACCTTTGACCCCTTGACCTTGCTAAGTTCATTATTTCATCGTCTCCTCATACTGTATCACTGACAAAAGTTTGGTCGAAATTCGTCAAGAGGTTCAGGAGATATCACGACCACACCCAATTGCCATTGACCTTTGACCCTGGGACCTTGGTGACTAAATCAGCTCATCTTCCCTTCACACTATATTACTAAGAAAAGTTTGATTGAAATCCGCCGATTGGTTTAGGAGATATCTCACTCACACTCATATGACCTCGACCTTCTTAAACTAATCAGTTCACCGTCCTTTCTTACTGTATCACTGACAAAAGCCAAGTCAAAGTCTGTCGAGGGGTTCAGGAGATATCGTGCCGACAAGGATAAACTAAGTCGAGTGACCTTGCTCTTTGACCTTTTGACCTTGCTGATCTAATCACTTCATCGTTCCTTCATACTTTATCAATGACAAAAGTTTGGTCGAAATCTATTGAGTGATTTAGGAGATATCACGCCCCAATTATAAATAGATCCCATATGACCATGACCTTTGACCCCCTTTACCTAGCTGACCTAATCAGTTCATCATCTCCTCATGCTACATCACTGACAATTGTTTGGTGCAAATCCGTCCATGGGTTCCGGAGATATCACACCTGCAATTGTTACATGGGAGCACAAACCAACGCACACATGAATGCATGCACGGACGGACAGACCAATCACTTAATGCCTCCTCTACCATGGGTGGGCCGAGGCATAATGAGCTCATATACCATAGAGACATAACATGTCCGTCAGTGTTTCAGCCTAAAGGTTGCATGCTTAAACTTTAAATTGCAAAGTGGAGTGGAACATACTAAATTTGGCGGTCATTTATGGGATGACTGTGGTTATCACATATGGTCAGCCTGCATCCCATACTACAAAACGCAGTCAGTAACCACATTCGAAAACATAATAAGTTCTGTCATCATCAAATGCTTTTTTAAAAAATCGCAATAAAAAATCTCGGGTCTGCATCCCACTGCGATTTCTTGTTTATACCTCTGCACCCTTATGGTGGATATGGCCGTGCGTGCGTTCGTGGGTACGTGCATGCATGCTTCCTTAACACTTTTCTGGGGGTGGTATCTACTGAAATAATCGAAGGATTTCCATCACACTTTTGCCAGTGATGCAGTATGAGGAAATCAGCAGGTCATCAATGTCACTGGCCCAAAGATCAAGGTCATATGGCACTGACTTAATTTATGCTTGTGGGGGCAATATCTCCTGAATCCCTCAGCGGATTTCACCTCAGCATGGAAGGACAATAAACTGATTACGGTCAAGAGGTCAAATAACAAGGTCATTTGACTTAATTTATCCTTGTGGGTGCGATGTCTCCTGAACCCCTTGACGGATTTCGACCAAACTTTTGTCACTCATACAATAAGGGGACAATGAACTGATTAGGTCAGCAAGGCCATGGGGTCAAAGGTCAAGGTCATATGGGTATGGGTGCGGTATCTGAACTCCTCTACGGATTTCGACAATACTCTTGTCATTGCTAAAGTATTAAGGGAAGATGAAATGATTAGGCCAGTAAGGTCAAGGCTTCAATGGTCAAGGTCATATGGGTGTGGTCGAGATATCTCCTGAACCCCTCGACAAATTTCGACCAAACGTTTGTCAGTGATAGAGTATGAAGGGACGATGACCTAATTTAGTTAGCAAGGTCAAGGGGTCAAAGGTCAAGGTCATATGGGATCGACTTAATTTTATCTTTCAACCAGCAATGAACCCAGTCATGGATGTTGTATGGTGAGTCCATGCGCAAGACTTGGCGGAGGCATACTGAGCAACACGTTGTGTCGGCATCTCGGGGACAGAGTTTTCGGCGTTTTATTAAGCATACGACCCTAAAATGCAGAAATGAAAGAACTCACTGCCTGCATACTCTACAGGCACTACTGGTGTTATACCCTTATGCATACTTTTGAGGGAAAGCTTGTTTAATATCAATTTGTGGACAGTTTCAATGAAATGTGTAAGTTATCTGCACTGTACAAATGTAAGCTTACAAAGTAACGTTCAAACAAATAATGAAGATAGCGTGTTATTCCTAATTCAACAGTATGTAAAAATTCGCGTTATTAGTCGCTACGACCGCGAATACCATGATCCTGTTTCTTATAAATTTGGTGATTTGTTTTTATTTATTATATTTATTTATTATTTTTGTCTCACCACGATACTCCCCATACTCCCCGAGCATAACCCATTTCCTCTCCTCTCATATACAGTCACTTTTTCTTTCAGCTCCATCTTAGACGATCACGACACTGTTCTGCCATCACTTTTCCCCCTCTGACTTCATCGTGGGTGACGTTAAAATGTCTTCAATTGATGTATTTTCTGCCATTGTTGGCCTTATTACTAACAAGTAATATTGGCCTGATGGGGTCCCTCCTGTTGTCCTCTAGAACTGTGTTTCAGTGCTTACTCCCTGCCCAGGTAAACCCTTTCACCTTTGTCAACTTGTACCTTTCCTACCTGCTGGAAGTTTGCACCCATTCAACCTTTCCCAGTGAAGAGTGACCATTTACAACTGGTATGTGGGGGCGCCCATCATCCACCCACTAAGTATAGTCCTACTCTATCTTTAGGGTAGCTCTACAATGAGTGGCAAGCCAAATGACTTCCTGTAAACCAGGAAAACATTTACAACGCTGGGTGGTAACCTTATAACCAACCAAAACGTGTTCCATACGTGGCAACAAGTGGGTTAGCGACTAAGAACCGAACAAAGGACGTGATACGGATAGCTACATGAAATGTTAGGGGTGCAAATGATGGGGTGAAAGACAGAGAGAGAGAGAGAGAGAGAGAGAGAGAGAGAGAGAGAGAGAGAGAGAGAGAGAGATTGTCCAGGTGATTGAGGGTGCGAAAGCAGATGTATGTGGATTAACTGAAGCTAAATGGAGAGGTGAGAGTGTGAGTGAATGGGAGTATGAATGTGGTATATGCACAGGAGTAGGTGAGAATAAGAAGGCAAAAGAAGGATGGTGCATTGTTGTAACAAAGGGAACAAGAATGTAAAAAAGTATGGATCAGTTTGCTCAAGGTTTGTGTATGTAAGATTGAAAGTTTGACTATTAATGTGGGCAAATGTGTGCGTGTATGCGCCACTGCAAGATCGTGCAAGCAGAGTGAGAGAAGAGATCTGGGCTAACGTGGAAACGTGCATGGAAAAGTTTGAAAGGAATAAGAGAGTATTTTTGGCTGGCAATATGAATGGTAAAGTATGGACTGTGAAGGTGGATGGAATAGTTGGTGAGTGGGGTTTGCCTGCTGAGATAGATAAGAATGCCAGTACTTTAGCGGACATTTGTGCCGGGAGGGGTTTGACGATAGCCAATACCCTCCTCATGCACAAAATGGCCCAAAGGTATTTATGGCGAGTGATGAGAAGGGTGGGTGTGAACTGAATGAATGGAAGACAATGATTGATTATGTGTGTGTGGATGAAAGGATGAGAAGCTGTGTAATGGATGCAAGAGCGTATAGAAGCTGGGGAATTAGACTTTCTGACCACCACTTGGTGGTGGTGAGAATCAAGGTCCAAGTGAAATGGAGAAATAGAAGAAAGGAAGGACAGCAGGAAGTAGTATATGCAAGGAGGGTGGAAAGATTACAAGAGGATGAAAAAAAAAAAACAGAATATAAGAGGGAAGTGGAGGAGCGATTTGGTAAATAAGAATTGCAGCAGATGGGGGATGTGGAAGGTGTGTGCAAGATATTCACAGAAGAAATCTGTGCAGCATGTGAGGTGATGTGTGGGGTGATGAGAAGACGAAAGGGGGTGCAAGGAACAGCATGGTGGAATGAAGAAGTGAGACAGGCTGTGACAGAAAAGAAGAAAGCATATAGTGTGTGGATGAGAAACGGGGCGTGGAAGAAGTTGAGAGACGGAAGAGAGAGCTTTATGAAGAGAGGATGAGAGAGGTGAAAGGATTAGTAAGAAGGAGTAAGAACGGAGTGGATGAGGAATTTGGAAGTAATTTGATTGTAAAGTGGAGGGAATGTAAGAAAATGTTCTGGAAAGAGGTAAAGAGAGTTAGAAAGTGTGGCAAAGTCGTTAGACGGGGAGTGAAAGATCAAAATGGTAGATTACTATGGAGAAGGGAGAAAAAGTGAGCAGATGGAGAGAACACTTTAAGGAATCGTTAAACACAGAGAATGAAAGTAATGATAGTATAAGTGGTTGGGGAATGGCTGGGAGACGGAGGGATGTGAGAAGAGTGGAAAAAATCAGTAGGATGGAAGTTGTGGAAGCAATGAAGAAAGTCAATATGGGGAAAGCTCCAGGAATTGATCGAGTCTGTGGTGAAGTGCTGAAGCATGGGGGAGAGATAGGAGTAGAATGCTTGTGGAAATTGTGCAGATTGGCATGGGAGGAAGGTAGAGTCCTGGAGGATTGGAAGTCAGGTATAATTATTCCCCTGTACAAAGGAAAAGGAGAAAAAGAAGAGTGCAGTAATCATAGAGGCATTTGTCTTCCTAGTGTAATAGGAAAAGTATATGGTAGGATACTTATTGACAGAGTTAGGAAAATAACAGAGGAATTAGTTGAAGAAGAACAGGGAGGTTTTAGGACGGGAAGAGGTTGTGAAGATCAGTTATTCATTCTTAGATCTTCTAGACTCTAGAGAAGGGAAAGAAGTTGTATGGGGCCTTCAAGGATTTGGAGAAAGCATATGACAGGGTGGATAGACAAGTGTTGTGGAAAGTATTAAGAGTATATATATGGAGTATATGGGAAGTTGTTGAATACCGTGAAGAGTATGTATGAGGGTGCTAAGGCTGCAGTGCGTGTGGATAGTGAACTGAGTGAATTTTCCTACTTAAAGGTTGGATTGAAACAGGGATGTGTCATGCTTCCATGATTGTTCAATCTGTATATGGATGGGGTTATAAAAGAGATACAAGGTAGGGCAGTGGACGTTGGAGAGGCCCTAATGAGAGAGGACAGTGTTTGAAAACTTCCTGTACTGTTGTTTGCAGATGATACTATGTTAAGAACGAAGGGGAGCTGCAAGGCTTGGTGGATGAGTTTGGGAGAGTGTGTAAGAAACGGAATCTAAATGTGAATGTAGGGAAGAATAAAGATATGGTCTTCGAGAGAAGTGACGTCGGTGAATGTACAGTGAGGTTGGATGAGGAGGAAATGTAAAATGTGAGTGTGTTAATGTACTTCGGTAGTGTGATGAGTAAGGATGGAAGTTTAGAGGGTGAAATGCTCGAAATGGTACAACAAGGTAGAAAGGTTGCTGGTTCCTTGAAAGCAGTGATAAGAAACAGAGAAGTGGCCATGGAAGTGAAAAAGTTACTACATGAGAGTATTGTGATATCAGTTCTGATGTATGGAAGTGAAGCATTGACCTTGTAGAAGGGACAGAAGTCAAGAGTGAGAGCAGTGGAAATGAGTAGTCTGAAAGAAGCCTGTGGAGTCACATGGAGAGACAGACTGACAAATAAGGATATGAAGGAGCGTTCTCATGTGGATGTGGACGTGATAGGAAGCTTTAGGAGAAACACATTGAGGTGGTTTGGCCATGTGGAGAGGATGCAGAGTGAGAGACTGACGAGGAGAGTGTATGTGAGTGAGGGGGAAGGGGTGAGAGGGAGGGGGAGGCCAAGGATGAGATGAAGGGATGGAGTGGTGAGGTATATGAGAGAGGAGGGTGTGAGCTGGGAGCAGGGCAGCGAAATGGCGGGGGACAGGACGACATGGAGGTGATTTGTTTGTAGCCACCCCTTACAGGATTAAGGCGTCTGGAAATAAATAGATAGATAGAGTCTTTCCCATAACAACCTTTATTTTGATCGTCATTATGGGTTCCGCCAGGGACACTCCACTGGCGATCTTCTCACCTACCTTTCAGACTAATGGCCATCCGCCTCTCGGGACTTTTCTGGGTGGAACCTTCTCCCTCTGTCCGTCTTCCTATTTCCTATGATCTCCAGTCTCTCAAACGTAGTGTGTCCAAGCATCTCGAAATGAACGGATCTTGAATTTGGCTTTCTGATGTATTGTTTTGTTTTTTCTTGGAAGGAGCGATTTGCCGGCACCGACCTTGGGTTCCTTCTTCCTTGTTTAAAAAAAAATTCTGCTATACATACGTTTCTTGTTTGATTGGTTTCGAATGTACAACTTCGCATCCACAAAACTGTATCCTGATTTCTTCGGCTTAGAACATTCAGATACTGTATTATTAATAGTCTGGGGTGTATTTTGGCTATAATCGTGATCGCTGTAATGGTGATACTGGTAGCGATAGTATAGGGATGAAAGTGGTGTTATTACTCGTTCACTTTACCCTCACCGAAAACTGCCATCTTTCTGTTTTCAATACTGAGGTGTTACAAGAGATTAATACTGGAAGACAGTGCCATTTATAAAAAGTGCTATAGAAAATATTTAGAGATGTTGTGTTTTCTGATTCTGCTACTGACCTATAAGAAATAAACTGCAATTGTCGAATATCTACGTCAAGGTGGA
>JAGKTI010018609.1:0-17581 GCA_018397915.1 Birgus latro | reverse complement strand
TTGGATGCATAGTGCATATTGGGTGTTGATGGTACTCACAGAAAAGTCTATGTATTGGATACATAGTGTGAATCAAACGTCAATAAACCATTCAGCTTCGTCCTTGGAATCTTTCGTCAAATTAAGAAGAGAGGACGAGAGTGTTAGTGCATATTGCTGTTAGTGTGTGCATGCGCGCACACACACTTGTTACATCACGAGTGGTGATGTCACCAGAAGGGTCCTGCGGTGTGCAGCTGGAGCCCGGTCAGTTCACGGTGTGAGGCCGGTGTGTGTGGTTTGCCTTCTAATATGTATAATCCGGTATCATACAAACAAATGAGGACATGGGTTGGAGTACAAAGTCAATTTGGTGTACGTTCAAACACGACGGGATTTAACCAATCACAGCCCTAGAGTATCACACAGTGTTACCAAATCCACTTGTCGTCAGAAAATCAGTGCGTCAGACTTCCTGAAGCCGACTATAGTTGGAAGGAACTTGTGGGGTGAAGAAGGACTGTGGCCATAACGCTTTTCATGTATGAAAATAGCAGGGGGAAGTCCATATGTCGCTTTTTTTGGAATGGCTTGGGCCCCAATTAGTCCTCATGCAGCTGCAACACTCAAGCCTCTGTTTCTTATCAAGGCCTTCATTGCACCAGCTACTTTCCTTTCTTTTGTCACTCTACTTTCCACTTCTTTTGCACATTTTCCTCTCTTTTCTGTCACTGTACCTAAGTATTTAATCTCTCTCATCAATTCCAGTCTCTCTCCATTCACAGCATCATCACACAGGGAGTCACCTCTCTCAGTAACCATCACTTTACACTTTTCTACATTTACTCTCAAGGCATGACACTCACAGACATCAGCAAAACTCTACAGTAGCCTACCAAGTTCTTGTCTGGTATTTGCAAGCAGTTCAGCATACAACAAATTTGAGATATTCCATCCATCACCATTCATTACCAGCGCCATCCCTCTCTCCATCGCTCGTGTTTTTACTTCTCTCATCACCCCCTCCATATATATATTGGGCAACCATGGGGACATCACACTACCTTGTCTCACACCCACACCGATCGTGAACCATTCACCTAGATACCCATTAACCCTTACACATGCTTCACTTCCATCATAAAAACTCTTGACGGCACCTAGCAGCTTACCATCTATACTGTACATGCGCAAAACTTTCCACAATCCTTCTCTGTCCACTTTGTTGTATGCTTTTTCCAGATCCGTGAATGCCATAAACTCTTTATGGTCCTTCTCACAAGCTTTCTCTGCTGTCTGTCTCACTGCAAATATTTGATTCACACATCCTCTGCCACTCCTAATGCCACCTTGTTCATCACTCACTAGGGCTTCAGATATCTCTCTCACCCACTCTAGAATAATTCTTCCATATACCTTCCCTACCACACTCAATAAACTTATGCCATGATAATTCTTGCACTCACTTCGCTCACCTTTACTTTTGTACAGGGGTACAGTCACAGCCTTTATCCACTCTACTGGCACAGTTTCACTCATCCATGCCTTCTTACATATCTCCAACAAGCACCTCATTCCACTCTCTCCACTACACTTAATCATCTCTGCATACACCTCATCAACCCCAGCTGCTTTCCCATTTTTCAGCCGCTCCACAGTGTTCTTCACCTGTGCGAGTGTCATGTCTCATTGCATTTTAACCCCTTAACCGTGGGTCGTCACTTCTGTGATGCTCGGGCGCAATGGATCATACCGCGGGGCGTCACTTTTGTGATTTTGTGTTGTTTTGAATTCGCCCGGGCTTTCAGGTGGTGACTTGTATCATCTATCAGCACTCCCAGTGTCCAACAATAGCCAGAGCTGCTAATGTCATCAATACTCTCATCCATTGTTGCCAATTTAGCCATTTTCCCCCATTCTAGACTCCCCTCCCTACCTCCCCTCCATTACCCTTTCGTGTCGTCTGCTCAGCTGTTCTTTGCTATGTAAATCTTCCCCGGATTTTTCCACTGATTTCATCCATTGAAATGAGCCCTATGCCCTATTCTTATACAAAATAATATATATATATATATATATATAATAAGGTAATTGATAGTGCCATACACCTGGAATTGGCTAATTATCACTTGGCAACATCCAAACTGCACTCGTTCACTAATTTCCCCTGCTTTTTTCCCCGTATGAGCTGTTCTCGTAATATAAATGTACAGTACAGTATATAAGAAAGGAAGGGAGAAGCCTGAGTGATACAGTATTTATATTCACCTGGAACTACCTAATTTATTATGTATTGTCTAGATTTCCTACGACTTATTTCTTAGCATATACATTAGCAGCTGACATTTTTAACTCTTGGCTACCGAGATACGTAGATCTCAGTTCATTGCCGTCCTTCAATGTGGAGGCATGTTGCAGTCGGGCCCCTCCATTTCTGCCACTTTTGCTCCCATTATAAAAGGCTCTGTGACCTCTGCCCTACTGAACATCGTGTGGGAAGCGGTAAAGGACTGTAGATATATATAAGTGTAATAAAGTACAGTAATCTCTCCAATATCCGACGTAATAGAGCCAAAGGCATGTCCGGATATTGGTCCTGAAGCTCCAGCACTGGTTTTTCATGACCCTAACCTAACCTAACCTAAATCAGAAAACTACCTTCCTACCTCCCTAGTGGACATGTATAGCACTTATTTAGGTCCCTTTTCACATAAATAATGCATACATAGCATGAATTTATTGAATTTTAACCAAAAAATGATGATTTAGGGGTGAGTGAGTCATAGGAGCTCAGAACTTACCAGCATAGTATAAGTAAGTATCGGACAGGGAAATCATCTTTTCTCACAGTTTATGCACTAAATTATTGGACACAAAGCATCAAATACAGTAAATGATGTTAATTGCCACCAGAAAAATGGTTAGGTTAGGTTAAGTTAGGTTAGGTTTGGTTAGGTTAGGTTAGGTTAGGTTAGGTTAGGTTAGGTTAGGTTATGACCGGACATGAAATTCACTGCTTCAACCTTTTTCATAGCTGGTGCACTTAATAATCATGCATGAAAGAATTAAATAGCAAGCAGGAAATTATGATTAACATTTAGGGTAATTTTTTAACACATTAACAGCATCATGAAAACAGGTTAGGCATAAAAATCTTTATGGTAACCATAGGTTAGGTTAGGTTAGGACCGGACATGAAATTAACTGCTTCAACCTTTTTTCTAGCTGTTTTACTTAAGAACCATGCATGGATAAATTAAATTGCAAGCAGGAAATTATGATTAACATTTAGGGTAACTTCTTAACACATTAACAGCATCATGAAAACAGGTTAGGCATGAAAATCTGTATGGTAACCATAGGTTAGGTTAGGTTAGGACCGGACATGAAATTAACTGCTTCAACCTTTTTTCTAGCTGTTTTACTTAAGAACCATGCATGGATAAATTAAATTGCAAGCAGGAAATTATGATTAACATTTAGGGTAACTTCTTAACACATTAACAGCATCATGAAAACAGGTTAGGCATGAAAATCTTTATGGTAACCATAGGTTAGGTTAGGTTAGGACCGGACGTGAAATTCACTGCTTCAATCTTTTTTCTAGCTGTTTTACTTAAGAACCATGCATGGAAAAATTAAATAGCAAGCAGGAAATTATGATTAACATTTTCAGTAATTTTTTAACACATGTACAGCATGATGAAAACACGTTAGGCATGAAAATCTTTATGGTAACCATAGGTTAGGTTAGGACCGGACATGAAATTCACTGCTTCAACCTTTTTTCTAGCTGTTTTGCTTAAGAACCATGCATGGAAAAATTAAATAGCAAGCAGGAAATTATGATTAACATTTTCGGTAATTTTTTAACACATGTACAGCATGATGAAAACACGTTAGGCATGAAAATCTTTATGGTAACCATAGGTTAGGTTAGGTTAGGTTAGGACCGGACATGAAATTCACTGCTTCAACCTTTTTTCTAGCTGTTTTGCTTAAGAACCCTGCATGGAAAAATTAAATAGCAACCAGGAAATTATGATTAACATTTTCGGTAATTTTTTAACACATATACAGCATGATGAAAACACGTTAGGCATGATGTTAGGGTACTTACGAACAAAAAGCGGCCGTCCTGATGTAATAACCCACTCTATCAACTCAGACTCTGACAGGAAGATGTTGCACCTGACACACCTTTCCACTTGAGAATCACCAGCACTTCTCACCAACACTTTCCACAAGGTTTTTTTTTATAACTGGAATAACATCACTTCACTGCACTGTACACAACAGTAAATTCCCGTGTGGTCTAGTGACGATCCATGGAGCCTTGTGAACTTCTCAGCAGCAGCTTTCAGCTCTGTTCCACGTACCAACACGCCAGCAGCACGTTGTTGTTGATACGAAATCAACGTGGAGTGGTCGATGTCTGCATATTTAGGAGTAAACATCACCTTCCTCTGCACGTTTCATCTGGTCTTCGATGCGGAATCAGCCGTGTACTGCTGTAGTTTGTCTCGGGACTTCTTGATATCAAACAAGGTGGAGCGTGGGATGTTGAACTCACGTAAGATGCGCCCTGTTGCCCAGCCAGCATCCACCTTGTCCAATATCTGCCTCTTCTTCTCCAGAGTCAGAACCACTCTTTTCCTCTTCTCAGGAGGCGGGGCCATCATCACACACATGATGAAGAAGGTGAAGAGCAGTATCAAGCACTGTAGGAGGTAGGGTATCACCACAAAAGCAATCACTTTGGCCGCCATTTTCGGAGTTGTTCACGAGGGAGGAGGGGAGTGGGTAACTGCGACCGATAGTGGCGTCACGAGTGTAAACAGAGGGGATCGGCGCACGCGGGAAATTCAAACTGACGCAGTCCCAAAAAATCGAAAATTAATCGATTTTTTTCAAAATTTTTTTTCATTTTGGGGGTTGGGCAGCCCAGATTGTCCGGTTAGTGAGTATGTCCGGTTATTGGACGTCCGGATATTAGAGGGATTACTGTAGTAGGAATAATAAAGTGTGAGCGTGTATATGAATAAGAAATGACAATACGAGCGGTGAATTAGCGCGAGTGGGAGGCTCGTACGCCCTCGTATTTTACATCGTTTTCACAGTTTTTTTTTTTTTTTTTTTTTTTTTAGTATGGATTCCAGACTACTTGGAAATCATTGAATAGTGTTTCTAGTGTTAATATCTGGCAGCGGTATTCATATTACAGGAAGTGTAAAGTGGAGACTTAGTTACCCAACTTCAGAAGTCTCCACAAGTCCTATGGTAGTCGACGAGTGCTAAAAATACATCCCTGGAGAAAGCTGAAGGTATATGCCATATGCATTGTAATTATAATATTTTAGGACTAATAACTGATTTTTGCCAAATACTGTATTTTTAAAAAAGTCGGAGCATGGGTTTGGCCCGCGGGATGAGCACGGCACGGCTCTGACAGCCCCGCGGTTTAAGGGTTAATAAAAATGCAATTATATAAACTTGAAGACTGTTACAAATGGTAAAGAATTGTTGGTATATCATTCATGTCATTATTTTACAGTCCATATGGTTAAGTTTTCAGGAGCATTAGTAGTATAGTTTTTTGCAGTATGTAATGACCTCTTATATCAATTATACCCATGAAATTAAAAGGCTTGAGAGGATATTGAAATAGGAATGCGTCACATCTCCGTGGTTGTTCAATCTGCATATCAGTGGGGTTATAAAAGAGATACAAGGTAGGGCAATGGATGCTAGAGCAGCCCTATTGAGAGAGGGCAGTTTTTGGAAACTTCCTGTTCTGTTGTTTGCAGATCTTACTGTATTGGTAGCTGAAAATGAAGGAGGATTGCAAGGCTTGGTGAATAAATTTGGGGGAGTAAGAAACCGAAACTAAAGCTCTTCGAGAGAAATGAAGTCACTGAATGCACAGTGAGGTTGGATGGTGAGGAAATGAAAAATGTGAGTGCATTTAAGTACTGTACTTGGGTAGTGTGATGAGTAAGGATGGAAGTTTGAAGGGTGGAGTGCTTGAAAGGGTACCATACAACAGGGACGAAAGGTTGCTGATTCTTTGAAAGCAGTGATAGGTAATAAGGAAGCAAGCATGGAAAGTTGTTGCATGATAGTATTGTGAGAACAACTCTAAGATAGAGAAGTGAAGTTTGGACTTTGTTGGAAGGACACAGGTTAAGAGTGAGAGCAGTGGAAATGAGTTATTCGAGAGGAGCATGTGGAATTACATGGAGAGACAGACTGACAAATGAAGAGGTGAAGGAGCATTGTGGTGTGGATGTGGATGTGATAGAAAGCATTAGGAGGAATACATTTAAGTGGTTTGGCCATGTGGAGAGGATGGAATGCAAGAGACTAATGAGGAGAGTGTATGTGAGTGAGGTAGAGAGGGGGAAAGAGGGAAGGGAAGGGTGAGGATGAGATGGAGTGGAGAGGTATATGAAAAAGGGGGATGAGAGCTGGGGAGAGGACAGCGAGTTGACAGGGGACAGGGCGACATGGAAGTGATATGTTTCTGGCCACCCCTTATGGAATAAAGGCGTCTGGCTGGTGGTAGGTTGATAAACAGAGGCTATAACTTTATTTTTAGTAGTATTTTTTCCTGCTGATATGCTTCACAGTAAACTAATGGTGTCATAAAATTGTGAAAAATACTAGTATGTGAAGTTTTTAAAGTACACTACAGCACAGTATAAGATTTAAAATTTCTATACAGTAATCTGACATTAACTTATGCACTAAGTATTTTTGCTTACTGTTCTAATGTATGGCAGTAATCTTTGATTGTTGTAATATTTTAACCTGCCGCATCTCGGTAATGTATGGGTACGTTGCAATGTATTGTCACACTCAGTCCCAACTATGTACCCATACGTTTTGCAATTGAGGTCCGTTATTTGCACATTTTTCAAATTTCACATGTGGTTTTTGGAACATGTACGCAGGGCACCTTCCTCTACCTGCCGCTAGGCAGGGACACTGCCTTATCCCATGTGCCCCCCCCCCACACACACACACATGCGTGCGCTATTGTCTCGACAACTCACCTGTTAGCAGCGTTAGCAGTAACCTGCCAAGTAAAGACATGTCGTGCCACGGTACGAAATTCAAGGCGAGATTGATTCCCCAATCGATAACGATGTGGAGGACAAAGATTACATGGTGCCAGAGGAAGAAACGAGCAGAAGTGATGAGGAAGTAACGTCACCAAGGAAAGTGCGGTATGTTGATGTGTTCAGTGAGTGAAACAACGCTTATATCTTCTATATTATTGTGTGAAAACCAATATGTTCTTGTACTACATATAAATTCGTACCAAATGACAAATATCTACCAATTCTGAGTTCTGAGTAGTTTGCAATAGTTAACGTTACCATAGAAAATGCGACACCTGCAGCACAGCTCCAGAAAACATGGTACCAGGTGTTTAAAGGCTTACCTGTATAGCCCATTTGAAAGCTCAGGTGAGCACTTTTTCAGTGATTTACCATTGTTTCTCACAAAAAGCAGAGGTTTGAGCCAAATTTAGAAAAAAAATAATAATCCAAAATCGGTCGGGATTGGGGGGATCATTGGTGAAAAGTTGGTCGGGACACGGCATATTAAAGAAGCACTATCAGTACAGGTGTTAAGGTTTGTTTTCATTAATGTTCAGATTTGTAAGAAAACTAGATAACCTTTTCATAAGAAGTAAAATTGCTTTATTTTAATTTATCAAGATGGTTATTATGTTAAGAGTAGTGAGAAATAGGAGGAGGCATGCTTAAATAAAGGTATATTATTCGGCAAACTAAATAATGATTGGGTAATACAGGGTGGGGCAGTAGCATATGATAGTTTTCAAATCGATATAGAAAATTTGTAGGATTTGCCACAAATAAAACAATTCCAATAATAAGTCTATATTTGGCAATTTATTACACACAGTTCATTTCATGAAAACATCTTCTAAGTGGTAACTACGGCTACAAACACTTTCCTTCAATCTTGTCACAAAATCGTCCCTGACCAGTTCCAGCAATGATGCATTCGTTTAGCTCCTGGATATTCCATGATTTTGTAGAGTGCACCTTTGCCTTTAAATATCCCCAAAGGAAAAAGTCAGGAACTGATAGGTCTGGGGGTCTTGGTGGCCATGCAATGTCTCCAGATCTTGAGATGAGACACCCTGGAAACATTTGTTTGAGAATTTGCCTTGAACCTCCAGAAGTGTTGGCTTTTTTTTTTTTTTTTTTTTTATGCAAGGAAGAAGGAAACAAAGGCCATGGGCCTGCATACTGTTCCTTCCAAGAAAAAGCAAAAACAGTACAAAAGAGAGCCAAATTCAAGATCCGTTCAATTCGAGATGCCTGGACACACTGCGTTTGAAAGACTGGAGATCATAGGAAGTAGGAAATACAGACAGAGGAAGACAGTTCCAGAGTTGACCAGTTGCATAAATGAAAGACTGGGAGTAACGGTTAACTCTTGCATTAGAGAGTTGGACAGAAAAGGGATGAGAGTTTGTTGCTAGACGGGTACTACGTGCCCGTCGTAGAGGTGGAGGGATGCAAGCAGACAGTTCAGAGGAACAGTGACCATTGAAGTAGCGATAGAAGAGAGATAAAGATGCAACAGTGCGGCGAAGAGACAATGGTTGAAGGGAATCAGTAAGAGGAGGAGAGTTAATGAGACGAAAAGCCTTTGACTCCACCCTATTGAGAAGAGCTGCATGTGGGGAGCCTCCCCACACATGAGAGTTGTACTCCATACACGGGCGAATAAAACCCGTGTACAAGGTCAACAACTGTGCAGGGGTAAAGAAAGTACGGAATCGGCTTAGCACACCTAATCTCTTGGAAGCAGATTTCACAAGAGATGTAATATGTTCTTTCCAAGACAAATCCTGTAGCTCCATCCTGTTGAAACCAAAGCTCACCATCATCCCCAACATCAAGAAATTCCAGCAGTGCAAGCATCCTTTGGTAACATTTTCCTGTTACTATCACAGTCCATTTTCTTCTTCAAAAATGTACCGCCCAGTGATGCCGAAACTTGACACCCCACACCAAACTCTCACCTTTGCAGTACGGAGTGGCCTCTCAAACCCACATCGAGGTTGGCTATTGGACCAGTAATGGCAGGTTCTACTTAGTAACGTATCCCGCCAGGTGAGAGTGTGCCTCATCAGACATGATCAGTCTTTTCAGTTCTGTTGGATCATCATTTATAATGTACAGGAACTTGTTACAACATTCTAGGTGACTGGCCTTATCAGTTGGATTCAAAGCTTGCATCACCTGGATTTTGTAAGAATGAAGTTTTAGGTCAGAATGAAGTATCCGGCCTAAACTTATCCTGGAGATATTCAAAGCCAGAGATTGTCTGCTGGCAGAGCGTCATGGACTCACCTGCACAGCCTGTCTCACTCTGTTGTTTCTTGGGTACGTACTGAATGGCTTCTGCCAACAAATTGGTCGTTAACACTGCCTGTAGCATTAAACATATCAATCCATTTCAAGATGGTGTTTCTTGATGGAATGGAACCATGTTGAGCAATGTGAAAACGTGTTCTAAAGTTTCTTTGTATTCCAACAACAGATTTACACTAAAAAAATGTATGCACTGCAAAGACAAGATGCTCCACTGACCAGTTCAACATGGTGGCTTACAGAACACTGACACAAGAAACTGCAGAGGTAGCCACTCCCACAAAGTACGGACTTTCTGCCACTGGTCCAACCAGTAAAAATTGGGAGGAGTTATAAATGCGGCTCTCCGTACTGCTCGATCTCTGGTGTTTTCCCTGTTTAGACCCCTAACCCTGAGGTCACACTCAATGACCTCATCCCAGGTCTTTTTCAGTCAACCTCTCACTACCCTACCACCAACATTAACACTTCTCAGTTGCTGCACCACTAGGCTTGTATGCCATTTTTAGACCAAGAGTGTAGGTCTACAGCGTGTGTCTGATGACTCACCGCTTTGTTTGCTGCAATCTGAAACTATAGAAGAGAAAAAATATATAGATAAGTTACCCAAAGTGACATACCATATCATATATTTCCAAATTAAGTGAATTGTGCTGTCCAGTGGTATGCAGTGAGACCAAATAATTATCTAATAATGTTATCTGAACAATCTTGATATGCAATGAGACCAAATAATCCTTCACTCTTTCCACTTCCTTCTGCCTACGGGTGACTTTACACTCCCACTTCTGTCTTTCCTTCATTCTTTCCTCATCATTCTGCTTATGATTGACTTTACACTGAGTGACAAGCCAAATGGTTTCCTCTGCACCAGGAAACACTTATTGTGCTGGATGGTAACCATAGAACCAAATTATGGCACCTGGTGGTATAGTGAGTAATTAAGGCACTCCAGTCAGATTGAGCCAGTGCAGGTTTATTGTCCAAGGGGTGGTTGGGGTTTATTGCTCACATAATGCCACTCAGAGTTAAGTGTGGCTGGTTCCTGTCACCTTAAATGTCAGGACCAACTTGCCTAGCCCCAGGCTCCTACTGTCTACATGTGGCAACATAGGATTGGATGATGAATGGATGGAAAATGTTATCTGAACAATCTTACGTCTTCATAATTATTATGAGTGAAAATATCCCAAAAATGTAGAAAAATACAAGTGTATGCAACTGCAAATGCACCAAGGGTCAAAACATGATGTAGACATCACATAGGTGCAAATGCAATCACATGCAGGCGTGTCACAAGGCAACGGGTGCTATGAAGTGCGAAGAGGGCTTTTCGGCCATGCCCCCTTCCAATGTTGGGTCGATGATTTGACCAACATCCCATAACCCGTGAATACCCATTTTTGGGTGAAACGTTCATTTTAGCAGTAGATTACAATACTAGAATTAAAAAAATAGCTGGGATTTTTTGAGCCGTACACCCCCAAAATAGCCCACACGGTACAAGTTAATGGACCACAGTGGCCAAAGCTAGGCTATCATAAAGAACCAGAATCCTTCTCTTACATTGCATTGTTACTACATTAGAGTCAACATTAATGTATGATTATACCACAGGAGAAAGAGTTTACATTCATAGATCTTTTATGCCACAAGAGAAGAAATACTGCATTAACCCATAACATGATTATGTGCTTTAGTAATTATGAATTGGCTGTACTCTTGCTCATCAGGGAAGAAATTATTAAGTGGTCTAATTTCATCAGGAAAAAACTTAACAAATTCTTGAGAAAGAGAAGACGAGTGCCTGACATATCCCTAATGTTAATACAGTGGACAGTGGTGAAGGTGGGGGCAGACGCTGTGAGACACTTAGCCTCGGTGAACATCTCTGTAACAAAGGCCTTTGAGTGTGTGGCATGTTGTTCACTCAATATCCTGGGATACAAGGCTACTGCATCATCCAGGTTACCAGTTACCTTCCCTAGGTGTTACCCAGGGTACACATTTTACCTACAAACCCACAATTGGTGGATGAGCACCCGAGTCAGGTAATGCCCATCTACCTGCACCAGGAT
Organism: Birgus latro; assembly: GCA_018397915.1. NCBI lineage: Eukaryota > Metazoa > Arthropoda > Malacostraca > Decapoda > Coenobitidae > Birgus > Birgus latro. Next base: position 6,105 of record JAGKTI010018609.1, on the reverse strand, counting down.
TCACTGACAGGTCAGCAGCTTTGCAGTCAGCAATGCTAACCACTCAGTAACTGCAGCTTAATGGTATTACAGTTGCTGTATTTTCTTGACCCACACGGACATAAAGCCGAGCAGTACCACCTGCATTTATATGAAGTTTTTTTTAACGCAAGGTCATCAGTAACCAATGACATTGAAGCATGTCAGAAGGTGCAGTAATGTGAGAAATGGTTGCAGTTTGAGATGCCATTTAATTGAGAAGTCATGATAAGATTTGCATCAGTACCATACCCCACTGTATTTAATCTTTTTACTCTATGTGATTTAAATGGTTAGCTGTATTATAGTGCTCTTGCCTTGTTGTTGCTGATAGTATACTGTAGTGGTGGAGGTTTAAAGGTATACTTTTGGTGTGGTGTGTGAGGTTTGGTGAATCTGAATTGTGCTATGACGGCCAACCTTCGTCTGTGATAGGTGCATTGGACTGTGCAGCTGAGCCAGTGTTGCTATATCTCTAGCAATGAAGTCAGCATGCTGGTACTAACATGCAGATGCACTCTCTCTCATAGTATGGAGAAAGTATTTTTTTTCTTTGTCAGCGTATATAACATTATTTTCCTTGTAGTTTCTGTGTTACTGAATACTGTTAAACTTAGAATCCCCTGGATACAGTAGCAGAATCCCCTGGATACAGTAGCTTTAATCCATTTTATTGGATTGTAATGCTCTGTGCATTGTGTTATATTGTTCTCAACATGCGTTTTGCTCTTCATTGAGAAAGTTCTATTATACTCTTCAGCATGATCATCAGAGTCAGATTGCAGATTACTGTTGTTGTAAGGACTGTGCATATGACAAAAAATAGTTTATTTCGCTCTTGAAAATATATTACCCTCTTCCGATACTTTACATCTTTTTGTCTGACAGTCCTACATTAAGTTCAACAAGAGACTTCTACAACCTGTAGCATAATGGCACAATGCATTCTGATTCTTTGTATTATAGTGTAAATATTGTTTTTGTAAAATCATTCATACATATTGTAACAAACATATATTACTAATATGTGAGACATAGGTATACTATATGTATATTATATACCCATTTGGCTTTAGCCATCACAGTTTTCATAAGGTGAATGTACTTTAGTTAACCAGTTTAGCTTATGAGATGGCTATGTATGTCATCCCATGTACTGTTCATACAATTTATGTATGCCAGACACTTAAGAGAGAATCAGTATTTGTGCATGAATGAGAATCTGCTGTAATTGATTATTTGTTTTATCTAGTTTATCCAGTATTTCATGCTTTTGTATAGGTAATTAAAACTTATTATGTATATACAGTATCCTGAAAATAAGTCATGTGAAGTAGTGCCTCAGCTTTTAAAGGGAGAGCAGACCAATTAAAACTTAATCACTGCGACATTGTTTATAGTCCTTATATTAATGTTGGTGGTAGCGTTAGGGGTCGGTGGTGGCATCCATCATCCACCAAGTGTAGCGGTAGTCTATTTCAGGGTAGCTCTACATTCTGTGGCAAGCCAAATGATTTTCTGTAAGCCAGGAAATCATTTAATATGATGGATGGTAACCTTATAACCAACCAACATGTGTTCCCTACATGTCAGCAAGTGGGTTGGCGGAGGGTAGTGCCCCTCACCGGAAAACAAATAACTAAATATACAAACAAGAATCCTCAGACCAGGACTGGCCAACAGGTGATGACCAAGGACGGAACAAAGGACATTGTATGTGTTGCCATATGGAATGCAAGGGGTGCAACTGATGAGGCGAGAGAGAGAGTGTCCAGGTGCTTGAGGGTGCAAAAGTGGACATATGTGGATTAACTGAGACTGAATGGAGAGGTGTGGATTAACTGAGACTGAATGGAGAGGTGAGTATGGATGAGGCATATGTGCAGGAGTAGGTGAGAATGAGAGGGCAAAAGAGGGAATATAAATTGTTGTATGCATCAGAAGACAGCAGAAATTAGATTGTAAGAGAGTATGGATCACTTGGTTCAAGGATTGTGTGGGGTAAAATTAAAAGTTGGATTACAAATGTGGGCGATTGCATGTGTGTATGCGCCAACACAAGATCATGCAAGCAGTGTTTTGGGAAGATGTGGAAGTGTGTATAGAAAAGTTACAAAGGAATGAGAGTGTTTTGGATTGGAGATATAAATGGAAAAGTAGGGAATATAAAGGTGGCTGGAATAGTTGGTGAATGGGGTGTGCCTGCAGAAGTGGTTGAGAATGGCAGTGCTTTAGTGGATGTTTGTGCAGGGAGGGGGTTAATGATAGCCAAGACACTGAATGATTCACAGGTATAGTTATTGAGTGATGAGAAGGGTGCGTGGTGAACTGAATGAACGGAAGGCAATGATTGATTATGTGTGTGTGTGGATGACAGAGAAGGTGTGTAATGGATGCAAGAGCATACAGAGGTTGGAGGAGTGGAATTTCTGACCATCACTTGGTGGTGGTGAAAGTCAAGATTTAAGTGCAATGGAGGAAGAAAAGGAGGGAAGGACAGGAGGAAGTAGTTCATACAAGGAGGGTGGAAAGGTTGCAAGAGGATGGAAAAAAGGCAGAATTTAAGAGAGAAGTGGAGGAGTAATTGGGTAAATAATTATGATATGGAGCAGATGGGAGAGGTGGAAGGTGTGTGCAAGATATTCACAGAAGAAATCTATGCAGCATGAGAGGTGGTGTGTGGGGTGAAGAGAAGATGAAAGGGGGTGCAAGGAACAGCATGGTGGAATGAAGAGGTGAGACAAACTGTGGTGCAAAAGAAGAAAAGCTTATAGTGAGTGGATGAGAAGCAGAGCATGGAGGAAGTTGGAAGGTGTAAGAGAGAGTTATATGTAGAGAGGAAGAAAAGAGTGGATGAGGAAGTTAGAAGGAATTTGATTGTAAAGTGGAGGGAATGTGCAAAAATATTCTGGAAAGAGGTAAAGAAAGTTGGACAGTGTGATATGTTGGTTGGGGATTGAAAGATAAAAGTAGTAGATTGATTCAATAATGGAGAAAGAAAAAGTGAGCATATGAAGAGAACACTTTATGTGAAATGCCCACCCCGACGGGAGACCAAGGGAGGGGTGGCGCAACACCCATACCACAGAGGAACAACAAGATGGGTGACGAAACGCCCATCCTAGAAGGAGGCCACCGGGAGGCGCATGGGGCGTGCAGAAGCCCAGGGCTAGACGGGCCTATGTCCCCCACTACCTTGTGCCCCTCTCACCCTCAACCAGCACCACCCAGGGAATGCAGTCCCAGCAGACTAGTCTCCAGCCGGGCCAGCTCTCGCCAGGATCGGGGTGGGGCTTGTAATATTACAGCACCGCAGTGACGGCCACCATCTGCACTGGGAAGGAAGAGAAGGCCACCATCTGCTGTTTGGCTGTACCCCCTTCAGGACCACGGTGACGGCCACTGTCCGCACCCAGAAGAAAGGGATGGCCACTGTACTCCCTTCGCCTGCAACCACTGTGGGGGCAGCTCCACGACAACGGCCACTGTCCGCATCGGGAAGGAGAGGACGGCTGCCGTATGCCTCTCAGCTGCAAACCCAGAGAAGGGCAGAACTGCGGCAATGGTCACTGTCCACACTGGGGAAGGATCGGCCACCATCCGACCTTCGTCTGCCACCTCCACAGGGAGCAGGACCCCAGCGATAGCCAACGTCCGCACCGAGAAGGAAGGGACAGCCACTGTACGCCCTTCGCCTGTTGTTCCAGAAGTTGGAGGAGCTGCGGCGACAGCCACCGTCCAGGCTGGGGAGGAGACAGCCACCGTATGTCCCTCATCGCCTACACCCTGTGACTTCCCCTACGGAGGATGTCCCTTGCTTGCCTCACCCCTCCAGAGGCCGAGTGGGACACCCTTCTCTCTCTCCCCACAGAGGCTGTTCCCAGGAGGAGTTGCAGCTGGAGGAGATCTGGCAAGGCCCCGTGGTGAGTCTGGGGATCCTCACCCTACACCCAGCACCCTGACAACACCTCCCCCTGCCAGACTCCCGGAGGAAGGGACGTCGCAGGTAGCACCTGACGGCAACTCAGCCCTAGGGAGACCTCAGCCCTTGGACCCCCAGGGCGTAACCTCCCCAGCCCCATTGGCCGGTGATCCACCTCCAGGAGCGGGTGCAGACAAGCACGCCTACTCGCTTTATTCAGCCCTAGTCCCGAGAGCCGAACTCCCCTCCGAGGTCCCACCAGGAGAGGGCCTCTGTCCATGCCGCCCAGCAGCCAAGTCCAGACGACCCGGACCCTAGCGGTGGTCCTGTGCTGCCTGCGAGAGGATATACCTGGCAGGACTCCTCACATACCTGGCCAACACCTGTGAGCAGTCCAGTCCTTCAGCACCCGAGATCAGAGTCCCCCTGTCCTGATTGTGCCCTTAACCTGTATTGTGTACTGTGTAGATATTGTATTTGTACTGTGTTCGGTATTGTGTGAACTTGAGGTAATATACGTGTCAGGTTGGTTGACCAGAGTTTTTATGCCCTATTCCTCTAGTTGTATGCACTAGACCCGGTCTAGAAAAGAACCCCAGATCAGTCGCTCGTGATCAAAGAACAAGGAGTTGAACTTTGAACATGCAGCATAACATTAAGGAACTGTTACACATAGGGAATGAAGGTAGTGCAAGTATAGTGGCTGGGGAATGGCTGGGAGAAGGAGGGAGGTGAGAAGGGAAGAAGAGATCAGTAGAATGTAAGTAGTGGAAGCAATGAAAAAAATCAAAATAGGGAAAGCCCCAGGAACTGATGGAGTGTATGGTGAAATTCTGAAGTACGAGGTAGGGAAAGTAGTAGAATAGATGTGGAAGATGTGGGCCTGGGAGGAAGGTGGAGTCCCACAGGATTGGAAATTAGGTATAATTATTTGCCTGTACAAAGGAGAAGAGGAAAAAGAAGTGTGTGGTAATCATAGGGCCATTTGTTTTCTTAGTGTAATAAGAAAAGTATATGGTAGGATACTTATTGACAGAGTCAGGGAAGTAACAGAGGGAACAGTTGGAGATGAACAGGGAGGATTTAGGCTGTGTTGATCAGATATTCATCCTTTGGTCTTTAGTGGAAAAGTTTATAGAGAAGGGAAAGTTGTATGTAGCCTTCATGGATTGGTGAAACCTTATGACAAAGTGGACAGACAAGGAATGTGGAAAATATTAAGAATATATGGAGTAAATGGGAAGTTGTTGAATGCTATGATGGGTGAGTATGAGTGTGCTAAGGTTGCCGTGCATCTGGATAGTGAAAGAATGAATTTTTCTGTTTAAGTGTTAGATTGAAACAGGGATGTGTCATGTCTTCATGGCTGTTCAGTCTATATGGATGGGGTTATAAACGACATACAAGGTAGGGCAGTGGATGTTGGAACGGCCCTAATGAGCCAGGGCAGCGATGGAAATTTCCTGTTCTGTTGCTTGCAGAGGGCAGTGATGGAAATTTCTTGTTCTATTGTTTGCAGATGATATTGTATTGTTAAGCGAAGATGCAGGGAAGCTTCAAGTCTTGGTGAATGAGTTTGGGAGTGTGTGTATGAAACACAGTCGAAAGGTGAATGTAGGGAGGAAGAAAGTTACCGACTTCGAGAGAAATTAATTCACTGAATGTACAGTGTGCATGGATAATGAGGAAATGCAAAATGTGAGTGCATTTAAGTACTTGGGTAGTGTGATGAGTAAGGATGGAAGTTTGGAGGATGAACTGCTTGAAAGGGTACAACAAGGAAGAAAAGGTGCTGGTTCTTTGAAAGCAGAGATAAGAAACGGGGAAATGAACATGGAAGTAAAAGAGTCGCTGCATGATAATACCGTATTGTGAAACCAACTCTAATGTATGGAAGTGAAGCTTGGACCTTGTTGGAAGGACACAAGTCATGAGTGAGAGCGTTTCGTTTCATTTCGTTTTTGAAGGCTCCAACATGCTTGCATGCGTCGGCCTTGGTCATCTAATGGAGGGTCTCCACGCTGCTCGATCCCTGGCAGCCTCCCTGTTCAGTCCCTTAACCCTTAAGTCACACTTAATAACCTCGTCCCATGTCTTTCTCGGTCTACCCCTCCCAACCCCTCCCCCAATATTAACACCTCTCACCCTCTGTACCCAATTATCAT
>JAGKTI010018608.1:0-17581 GCA_018397915.1 Birgus latro | reverse complement strand
TCCCACACTGCCACAGTCTCCAGCAGCAGTACTACAGTATAGGAAGGACGTTGCCCAGTGAGTTGTTCTTCCTATGGTTAGCTTTTCTGTGTACAGCACACAAGAATCTCAGGCGATGAAAATAAACATTGGCTTTTAAAGTTCACTGTCTTGATTTTCCAAATAATTACACCTCATGTTATCAACAATGTTTCACTGTTTTCACAAGTACCGAAGTTATACAATCTGCACTGACACTGAACAACACTCAAACTGAACTGAAAACTGATTGAAGTTCCTCTAGTCTCTTCCCCATCCTTATATATACTTCCTATATTCTTTAGTGTTCTATTACTTCTACAAAGAACTTGTGCATTCACGAGGGAGCAACGATTACATCAGTTACCACCTCGGAGTCATCCAAAACATGTCGGAGTTGACTTACACTGCATAGCACTCTAAATGCTGTAGCATACAAACTGAGATAAAATTGAGTAATTTAACAACAATTACATACATAAAACATTATTGAGAATAAGAGCACAAAAATTTATGTACACCTTCCAAATAACTACGCTTACAGTACCAGGCTAACTGGCAACTCCGACGCCTAGCGGAACTACGAGAACAATCGTGAATTGTGCAGCACAGTCTAGCTAACAATCCAGCTGCTCAACGTTACCCCCTCCCTAGTCCTATGTCGTCCCGACAAAACTACACAATGCATACAAACTTAATCCTTAATCCTACTGAAACATCTAATTTTACGCAAAATAATCCTTCAGCTTATCAGGTCTCTCACCTATGCTGCTTCCGACGATGTCCCTGCTCCTGCACACAGTCCACTCCTCCTGGAATATTTTGGTCCTCTTCGCGATGCACTTCTCAGGGGAAACTCACCGTCCTCTTGTACTTCAGCTCCTTGGTCCTCGTCAACACCCTCAGCTATGGGAGAGCACGATGCATCGGAGATGTCCCAGCTGTACTGTCATGGCCTATGGTACAACCACAGATGATTCACGTCTACCAACTTTGGACGAGGTATCCTGCCTCCCTGAATCATGTACACTGCGTCTGATAGGCGGTCCAACAAAGTGTAAGGCCTGTCCCATGGGCTCAGTAGCTTCGGTGACTGTTCCTTCTTCCACTGATGATTGTATAACCAAACATTGTCACCATCTTCAAAGTTCACCTCACTTACCCTGGCATCATACTTGCACTTCATCACTTCTCCTGAAAACTTAAGGGCTGCTCGCACTTGTTGATTTACCTCAACCAGCCTTTCCTAAAGATGCTTTGCATAGCTGGAGGTGTCTGTAGGCAGCTCTTCACCAAGTGGTCTTCCCATTAACAAGTCAATGGGACAACGTTACTTGCGGCTCAGCATCAGTATTGTAGGGGTGTAATCAGTAGACTCATGGGATGCAGACCGATATGCTATCAGCAACACAGGTAATTTCTGGTCCCATCTTGTTTGTCCCTCTAAGCAGTACTTGCACAGTTCTTGCCCCAGGGTCCAGTTGAATTTCTGCACCACCCCATTTGACTGTGTCCTTAGTGGGGTCGCCCTGGTCTTCTTGATCCCCAGTAACTTGCAGCACTCATGGAATGCAGCAGACTCAAAGATTCTATCCTGCTCTAAATGTAGCTTCTGTGGCATCCCAAAACAACAAAAAACTGGTCAACCAAAACCTGAGCAACAGTCGTAGCCCCTTGCTTGGGAATGGCATTGTGTTCTGGACACTTTGTAAAGGAGTCCACGGCGACACATGTATACCGATATAACCTTTCAGTGAGTGGCAGAGGTCCAGCAATGTCCAGTGCATCTCTTTCCATCTGTGCATCCAGCTGGTACAGCTGAAGAGGGGTGCAACCATGTTTCTTGGGCACAACATACATCACAGGCCCGACACACCTCTTCAACATCCTGATGCATGCCGGTCCAGTAGAACCTCTGTTGCAGCTTGCTTAGAGTTTTCTTCACTCCCAAGTGCCCACTAGTAATTTGGTTGAGACTCATCCAAGATCTCAGACCTCATTTTCTTCAGAACCTCCAGTTGTCAATACTTGCTGAGGCCATCGGGTGTCTCCCGGTGATGCTCCAGTAGTCCGTTGTTCAAACGAAGAAGGCCCCACTGACTCCAGTAGCTCTTGGTCACAGGGCTGAACCTGGTAACCTCTTCCCTAGATGGTCACACTGTACTCCGCTGCAGCCACTCTAGGACTAATTGTAAATCTGCATCCTCCATCTGCATCCTCTTCAGGTCTTCTTCATCTGACACTTACCCTGTTACTGCAGTATGGCTGCAGTTCTTCCTATGATCTTTTTTACTACACCGCCAGCACTCTGGGTCACAAGGACAGTGACTCAAGTTGTCAGCAATACCATGTACCCTCCCTGGACAGTGCTGCACCTCATACTTGTGCTTGTCAAGCTTCCTGAGGCAGCACGCCAGTTATCCTTCCATATCCTTTAATGTATTGAGCCACTTGAGTGCCGCATGGTCTGTCCTGATGATGAAGTAAGGTCCATACAAGTAGGGTTGCAAAAATCAAGGCTCTTCATCACTTCCAAAGCTCCTAATGGGTCACACAGTAGTTCTGCTCCGATGGGCTGAGCTTTTTGCTGCAATATGCCACCACATGCTCTTTGTCATCCTTTTCCTGCAACACGACACCACCAATACTTGGTCACTAGCATCACAGTCCATAATGAATGGCTGACTATGATTTGGGTATAGCAAACCGGGGAGCTTGCCAATGCGTGCCTGAGTTCACTGAAGGCTTTCTGAGTCACTGCTATCCACACAAACTTCAGCCTCTTCCCCAACAACTTGTGCAGAGGTGCAGCTATCCTTGGAAAGTCCTTGATAAAACGCCAATAGTAGGTACACAAGCCCAGGAAACTCTATAGCTCCTTCACACAAGCTGGAACCGGCCAGTTTTCCACAGTTGCCACCTTCTCTGGATCAGTAGAGATGCCAGCCTCGCCTACAATGTGTTCCATGTACTTCACTTCCTTCTGGAACAAGTAACACTTCTTGCTGGAACAAGTAACACTTCTTGGGGTTGAGCTTGAGGTGTGCTGCTCGGATCCTGTTCAGCACCTCTCACAGCCTCTCCAGTTCCTGGTCAAAAATTCTTCCAAACACAATTACTTCGTCCAGATAGAGTAGAACAGTCTGCTACTGCAGGCTTTCCGGTAGACAATACATATAATGCTCAAAAGCAGCTGGGGTATTGCATAGGCCATATGGCGTCACATTAAACTGCCATAAACCTTGTCCATACGAAAAGGCTGTCTTCTCCTTGTCCTTCTCTACAGATAATATGACCTGATGATATCCTGCCTTCATGTCTAGGGTGGAGAACCACTTGGCACCTGACAGGGCTTCCATGGTGTCATCAATTCATGGCAAGGGGTATGCATCTTACACTGCCACTTCATTCAGGCCTCGATAATCTACACAGCACCTTACTGAGGCATCCTTCTCCCTTACCAGAACCACTGCTGATGCCTAAGGACTGCTGGACTTTTCTATCAATCCCTAACTATGGAGATTCTCCATCACCTTCTCCATTTCATGCCGTTGGGCTGGCGCCATCCTCCACACTTGCTGTTTAATCGGGCAGTGATCCCTGTTGTCAGTGCACCCCAGGTCTATGTCTCCGGTTAAAAAGACTTCAGCAAACTTCATCAGCAGCTGCCTCACCTTCAGCACTCGTCAGTCATCTAGACATTGGCAACTCCTTCAAAGAGGTCTTGTAAGTGGTCTGGCAGATACCCATCTTTGACTACACTCCTTATGCAGGCCATTCTCTGATGCCAATCAGGGCCCACCATCAGGCACAGACCCACAATTTCTCCCTCGTTGATCTTCTGTGGCTCATGGGAGAAATTGGACACCACAACTGGCACTTCACTTTTTTTTTTTATGTCTCCGACTCTTGGCATAGGCTTCACAGCCTGCTATCAAGGCCCAACAGCCCTCCTACATACCATACACCTCTACATGTCACCACTTCGGCGCTAAGACCCACCGTCCATATCGAATACATGCTAGGGCTGTCTCATACAGGACTGGTGTATTGGTATTAGCTGGGGTATTTTTGCGACATGTCGATGGGTCTTCTGCTAGACCAGTAAAGCCTGATTTAATGAAATTCAAATCCTTAAACTGTTCCTTGTCCCAGCGGGGATTTGAACCTGGGACTGCTGGCCACATCTCTACCGGTTGCGCCACTGCCTCCCCCATTGGACTGTTTCCACCAAAGTTCTTTCCACCATCACTCGGGCCTTCATCTTGCACCATTCATAAGTCTTCACCATCCCTAGACAGCTGTCAAAGGAGCCACTCACCTTGCACTGGAGCAATAGTTCTGATCCTGGGGGTATCACTGTAGTGCAGAGCAACCTCACCTTGTCACCAGAACTGGAATGTCTCTTTGCTGTGACAGGAACTGACTTTCCTCAGACCTTCAGCTTCATGGTACAGAAGTCCAGCTCATATCCCATGGACATCAGACAGTCCAGACCAAGAAGGCAAGGATCCTCCATCTCAGCTACATAGACTGGAAATGTGGCCTTTGCCCAGCCACTTCAGTCTGGACGTCCAGGGGTCTCCACAGTTTGCGCAGTGCCCAATTATGCAGCAGTTGATCTGATGGCTCAGGCAGATACTGATGATGTAACACATCAAGCTGAATCAATGACCAGGGAACACTTCTTGCTGTCTACTCTTCTGTCTACTTGCATGCTGTCGATTGCCGTTCTCTTGCATTTTCTCGGTGGTGGGGCTACGTGGGAAAAGCTGGCTGCTGGTTGCCCCTTAACACCAGCCTCCACTAGTTTTCTGCTTCTTTCTGGTCTTCTGCAGCCTTCGTCTTATCCTCCTTTTTCTTTTTTGGAAACTTAGAACTGAAGTGTCCCACTTCACTTCATGTCCAACACGCTTTTGTTACACTTATGGTTTTCGTTGCACTGCTCTGTTCTAGCTCCTTCTCTCATTTGTAACAATCGTTCTTCTTGTGTCCCAGCTTCCTGCAGAACCAGCAACCTCTCCCAGTCTTCTCCTGCTCCCTCTTCCACTTGTAGCTGTCCTCTTTCCTGTGTCCTAGCTTTTCACAGTAGCAGAAACTTCCATCAAATTTTTCTGCTTCATGTACTTGAACTCTGCACTCCGATCTGCCTGAAAAGTGGACGTACTAGGCCTGACACAGGACTTAAACTCTTGAGCCCTGGCTTGTGCTTCTTGCTTGTTTCTTGGTTGTGCCTGCTTCACTTGGACTTTCAACTCTACATTGTCAAGAGTATCGATAAACTGGTCCCTTAGAAGAATACCCAACAGGTTAGGTGCTGCTCCAGGGTACACCTTGTATGCCATACTCTACAGGTCATGAGCAAGCTGCTGTAGGGATTCTCCTCGAACCAGTACATGGCTCCGGAATCTTGGTCTGTAAATCTCAATCTGGTACATGGTCCCATATCTGTGCTCCAGTACTTCTACTAAAGACTGATAACTGTTCCTCACCTCTAGTGACATCTGGCCCAGAATTCAATCGCAGCACCCTTGAGGCTAGTAGCCAGCTGCACTGCCCTCTGCCTATCAACCCAGCCATTCTGATCACCAATTACAGTAATTCCAAGTGTGCATCGTAAACTTCCCATGATACTCAACAAATTCCTGAGGTTTCCTTTTATTGTACCTCCATTATAGCCATGTGGTTCATAGGTCTGGGGCCTAAAAACTGGGGCATCATAATTAAGTCCAGGACTTAAAACTTCTGCATTTTGATTATTAAGTCCAGGACTTAAAACTTCTGCATTTTGATTATTCAGCCCTGTAATGCCACCTTTAGATGTTTGGTCCGACAAGATTCACCATATATTGTCCATTCTTTTCATATGCTCCCTGTACACTAGCCTGAGGCTCAGCAGTGCAATATTTGTCTACAGCATCAGTTTTCTCACTAATTATCCTCACATGGTCAACTACATGCTTCAACTGGATATCTACATGCTGTCTGCAGTCCATCAAAATTTCCTCACTAATTGTCTTCAACTGGTCTTCTACATGCTGTTTGCATTCCATCAAACTATTGCTTAGCTCATACTTCTGCTGCCGTAGTTCAGCGTATACTTCCCACTTCAATTGTTCCTGTTCTTCCTTCATTTCCCCAATGAAAGCATCTAACTGTTGTTGCATCTTCTGTTGCTCCTGTAATGCCTCTTAAAGTTGTTCGTATCGTTCTTTCTGTTCTATGTTCTGTGCCTGCGATTGTGCATTTTGTACCTGTAATTGTTCTTTGAGTTCTTTCTGTCATTCATTCTGTGCCTGTAGTCCTTCATTCTGTGCTTGAAGTTGTACACTCTGTGTTTGAAATTCTTCTTTGTGTTCGTACACTTTATGCTTGCAATAACTTCAAGACTGCACCCAGTGACGCCTCTTCTTGTCTAGCATGGCCTCTTGTCTGTACACTGCCTCCATGTCGAGGGTGTGACTCACTGCAGGACTTTCTAATGACCCACGCTCCTCATACCACTGTTAAATCTCCATCCCACACCGCCACAGGCTCCAACAGCAATAGTACAGTATAAGAAGGACTGTGTCCAGTGAGTTGTTCTTCCTATGCTCTGCCTTTCGGAGTACAACACAAGACGAGCTCAGGTATTGTAAATAAGCACTAGCTTCTAAAGTTCAATAGCTATATTTTCCAAATAATTACACTTAATGCTTGCAAACTTCACTTCACTATTTTCACAAGTACTGAAGATATACAATCTTCACTAACTGCAGTTACACCTAATGCTTGTCAACAACATTTCACTGTTTTCATAAGTACCACAGTAATCTGCACTGACACTGAACTACCTTCAAACTGAACTGAAAACTGACTGAAGCTCCTCTAGTCTCTACTCCGTCCTTATATAGGTCTCATATATTCTCGAGTGTTCTACTTACTTCTACAAAGTTCTCGTGCATTCATGAGGGAGCAACGGTTACAACAGTTAATAAATCGGAGACATCCAAAACATGCCAGAGTTTACTTACACTGAATAACACTCTAAATGCTTTAGCATACTGAGATAAAATTAAATAATTTAACAGTCACATAAATAAAACATTATTAAGAAAAAGAGCACAAAAATTAATGTACAGCTTACAAAATAACTACACTTACAATATCAGGAAAACTGGCAACTCTGACGCATAGTGGAACCCCGAGAAAAATAGGGAATTCTCCAGAACAATCTAGCTAGCAATTCAGCTTCTCAACAATATATATAGATAGATATAGATAGATAGATTGACTGACTGATAGATAGATTGATAGATAACTAATGGATGATGATGATAAATAATAATGAATCAACTGAAGCCATCCATGGTGAGGAACACTGCATTGCGCTCCAAAGGCAAAACTGCAGATTTTTAATCACATTAATGTGTTTTCCCTTTGACCTTCAAGCGCAATTCAGTGATCCATCCCGTGGATGCCTTCACTTGACCAGTATTCAAAATTTCAACCAATATTAATAGCAGCAAGTAGCATTTTGATCAGCATTAGATTTTTCACCCCAAAAAATTGGTAGAAAGCAACAACTTGGTATATAATATTATTTTCTGGGAAAAAATATAGTAGGAAGCAAGAATTTGACAATAATGGAAACTTCACAAAAAATCATGGTACCGAGGAGCACTCTAACCATTTTCAAAACTTCCACAAAAAATGATGGCAACCATTTTGAATTTGATCATCATTTAAAGTTACAGCAATAGTTGATAGTAGCAACTGACATTTTGATCACTTACACTGCTCAACAGCCAAAATGGTTCACATATGTGAGTATGTCCCTGACTAATTTGATAGCATTTATTTCAAATCTGATATTCAATTTGCACTATCAGACCAGGTTTCTTGAATATCAGACTGAAAACATATTCAATATGGCACAACTCCTCTCAATCTTGTAACATATATTGAGGCACACTCAGATAATATTGTAATGATTTATGGTACAAAAATATGGAAATTCAATGCACATTTTATTATCAAACAATGAAGTTCTAAGAATATTTCTGCAATTTGCTTTTCCTCTTGTTCAGCTGGCTCTCTTCACGTTGCAGCATGCAGCAGTAGTCGCCCATCATGTTGGTACTGAATCGGCCTTGATACCAGCGCTCCGTTATAGCAATGTCTTGGTGAAACCTTTCATCTTGCTCGTCACTGATGTCTCCGAGGCTATCTGGGAAGAAATCGAGGTGGGAGTGAATGAACTGAATCTTCAATGACATCCGTGATCCCAGAGCTCGATAGCTCCATAACATACCTGCCACAATTTCTTTGTAGTTGTCTGCACGATGGTTTCCAAGGTAGTTCTGTGAGACATTCACGAATGATTCCCATGCGCCCTTCCAGCAGGTTTAATGCCTTGATTAAGTCACAATCAATAAGCAGCATGAGGATCTGAAGACCATTCAAGACCCCCGCTTTCAACTTGGCTTCAGATACCACGCCATCAAGCTTCATAGACAAGTACTGAAACCCATTACCCGTTTGGTCCATGGCTTTTACGAAATTTTTCACCAAGCCCAGCTGGAGATGCAGTGGAGGAGAAAATATGTTTTCTGGATCGACAAGGGGTTTGTGAAGACAGTTGAACCTTCTGGGTGCATCTTTTGGTCTTGCCTGCCATTCTTTTCTTACATAGTGCTCAGCAATATCTCTACTCTTCCACAAGCAGAAAAACCACATGTGTTTTGTGTAATTGCTCCGAAGCCCCAGAAGTAGACTGATCACTTTGAGGTCCCCGCATATTTTCTACTGATGCTTCTCATACTCGATAGCGGAAAGCACAATCTTAATAGTTTCATAGATCTCAGTCATCTTCTCCGTGCGTGCTATTGGAAGCCGCTTCCCGTTGTGTAGGAGGACTGCTTTCTGAGTGTCTTTTCCGGAATCTATAAACAGCCTCCACTCATCCGGCTTGTATGGATCAGACTTGCAGAGTCGTTGCATGAGAGACACCACATCATCGCAATAGCAAAGGTTGTTTGCCATTTTGAAAAATGCAGACTGTTGTCTGTGCCGATGACGCGCCGTAATGATGCGCACTCCATCTTCCAGCAGGTTATGCTCCTTCAGTCGTGATCCCAAGAGCTCTGTCTTTTCTTTAGACAAATCAAGGTCCCTTATGAGATCATGAACGGCTCCCTGGTTGAATGGTTTCGGCCCACTGTTTCCTGAGTCGTCCTGGTAGCCATCACCCATGGGGTTATGACTGTAATCAGATTCGCTGCTTAGCTCATGTTCAACAGGTGGGTTTGGAACTGGTAGTCCTGCACTGCGTGGCACTGGCTGGATTGCAGAAGCGACATCAGGGTATTGTACCGTGGATTGTGTCTTAACAGTTATTCCTCTGATGTTCCCGAGACAGAAGTAGCAGTTGTTGCTGTGGTCTTTGGGCTCTCGCCACACCATCGGTACAGTGAATAGCAAACTAGAACTTCGCTTTCCGTGCATTCATCACTCAGATGATTGACACAGGACCTACACACTATGTGAGGCACTCATTTCTTGTCTTTGTCACCCAACGGACGTTTGAAGTAGCTTTTGTAGTTCACTTGAACATCCTTCATGATGGATTTCTTGAAGCTTTCTGGGATGAACGCTCCACAAATGTAACAAAAACAGTCAGGATCACTTAAACATTTGCTGCATTCCATCTTTCAGCACTGTCAAAGTGATTGAGAATTTCTGCAAGAATAGAAGTGGAAACAATATATGTAACCTGCGACAAAAATACAAATTCAATCGATGGAACTAAACAAAAAAATGTATGAGTCACAACCTGTGAGCAAGACACACCGAAGAGGACCTGATACGTCCTTACTGATGCCATATTCAAGTTGAGCACTTTCTCTTACCCTAAAATCAGACCATTTCAATTCAGAACTATGAAGTAATTTTATTTTTGTTGACCAGTGTTATAGATTTTTCAACAGTTGGTAACAAAGTGGTCAGTAGCAAAAAAAAAAAAAAAACGATGGTAGCAAGTAACTGACAATAATAGAAATTCCACAAAAAAAATGATGGCACAATGAAACATTCAAATCATTTACAGAAATTTCCACGGAAAATGGTAGTATAGAATATCAAATCCATGATAAATTAAACAAAATAAAAAATTATCGTACTATGATATAGTACAACACTTATTTTCAAGATACTTCAAGTAAATCTTCTGACTGCAGTAAGTGAACTGCGGTGTTCGGCCCTGATTCAGTTAATCATTTATTGTATTGTATACTGGCTGATGATATATTTAGTGATTGATGTTGTTAATTATACTGATGAATTATTGATGCACAGTGTAACGGCTGACGATATTGCTGATAATTACGAGCGAGCAATGTTTACTCTCAGTAGTTTGGAAAAGAGCTGCCCGTCCAGACCCGGCCCGAGACTCGCAGTCCATCTCCCACCGAGACAACACCTCCACCGCTGCTCTCGGTGGGACCAGCTCTCTGCAGCAGTGTTTCACCGGGGAATGGGCCTGTCCCTTACTGGAGCAGCCCTGTCCGCCACCATGAGGTTGAGGGTCACCACTTTACCCTCCCTCTTCCAGGACAGGGGCTAACCCTCCCACCACTGTGACTGGGCCTTTCACCCTGGGCCTCCACCTGCTGCTGGGGAGCTGGGCGAGCGGGGGTATCGTCGGGGCGGCACCACTGCAGTTCGTCGGCGCCCGACCATTGGGGCCGCAACCACTCTGCTTCTCGCCCCCCCCCCCCGCCCCCCCCCCCCCCTACGCCAGCGTCCTCTGTCGCCATGCAGAGGACGCCCCCTTGTTTACTGCCATCCTCTGACGGGCTCTCCACCCTGAGCCCGTGCCACACAAGTGTGGCAAATCTCACCAACCAACCAACCAACCGACCCTACTGTCATGGTTAGCAGAGGGTAATAATTTTACTCCTGTGTGAAGTAGAGTTGAAATGTTTTCTGCCTGTGATATAGTCATTCAGTGAATTATGTATTTAACTAAAAACTCACCCATACACGCATAGGAAGCCCCTGGAGATCTCGAGTTTTCCAAGAAAGTGTTAGGCTCTGATCATTGAACACCTTAATTACGAAATCAAATAAAAAAGATTTTCACTCGTAACACTGATTTTTAGCATCACCCATGGAAATTAATATTGGAGATTCCGCCTATAATTATATATCAGAAGGAAATTGTTATAACATAGTGCTCACTCATTATGCGCTCACAAAGCGAACTGGTTGATGTTGTTGCTAATGATGATGAGAAAGTAAGGGTGAATATATAAAACATGATGTATGGAGGTATGAATGATGGATGGATGTATATATAAATAGGTAGTAAATTATGGATGGACAGATGCTAATGGTGGAAACTCAAATCACCTCCCATATTGCCAGAATGTGCTTGTCAAAAAGATGTTTATATGGAGCATCGTGGGGCAGTGGCCAGGCGTTAGCAATAGGAAGGATCCTCTCTCTGCCTATGTACACTGACCGAGATGCGTCCGCATTAGATAAGTTCTGGGCAATGATGAACTTGAGGTAGGTCTCGGTGTTCATGTGAGCCTGTCTGAGAGAAAGAGAGAGAGAGATTTAGTACATCAACCTCTTTCATTATATCGTTGCTAAATATACTTGGTTTTAGTCAGCTCTGGGGATAATTATTATAACGAATGATTATGATGTGGAGAGGGGTGGGTTGCCAACTAACACCGGTCGCTTTAAGCTCCTCAAATATACAGTATACTGTATTACAGCCAGAAAATATAGATTAGTTCCCCTTCGAAGTTTAAGGGTAGCTTCGTGGTTTAAGTGTTGAGAGAAAACCAGAGGCAATGAAGCCTAACTCGTACTCATAAACACAGGAATATAGGTAAGTAATTTTGTTGCACCGGATGACACAGTAATGTCATGCCGTAATTTTAAGGGTAATTTAAGTATAAATTAGTATAAGTGTAGTATAAGTTAGTATAAAGGTAATATAAGTTAGAATAAGTTCAACATAATTGTAACCTTGAACCCGAATTTTTCTTCTCTCTCCGCAGTGGTTTGGTTACCCATTAAGTTCCATATTCATATTTAATCTCTATCACTATTCATGGTGTGAGCGAAACACTATTATTAGTGGAAGTAAATCGAGCAACTATGTGAATGCAATCGACTTTATACACATGAATCAGTCGCTTTCCCAGCCGGTCCGTATGACAACAAAACTTTAGCAAGAGTTTTACCATCGCGAATGTCTGTTTTCATGCTCTGATCTAGAGATTGATGTATCAGCGTCAATAATGTTCCGTTTTTGAACTACATAGGAGTGAATTGAAGTTTTTCTAACTCCTAATTGTTGATAATAGTCATTTGCAATCGCGAAACTTGCAAAATTGGCCTTGTGTCGTAAGTCTTGAAACCAGCATGACGGTAAGTGATTCCCGGTCCAGCAGCGGTGGCGGCAACATCTCCTCTCCTCTCTCACCATGGCCTCATCTGCTTCTGCCTACGACCCGTTGAGGGGGGCAAACCACAGCAGTACTGGGCCTGCTGGAGGAGAGCAGTTAATCCAAGGCACTGTGAAGTGGTTCAGCGTAGGGGCGGCGTACGGGTTCATTCGGCGCCAGGACACTGGTGCTGATGTATTCGTACATCGCTCTGGCATCGCTGCTCCCTCTCCACAGTGCCCCTTGCTCTCTTTAGCTAAGGGCGAGATGGTCGAGTTTCACGTCGTCCAGACGTCGAAGGGTCCCGAGGCTAGGGGCATCACCGGGCCGGGAGGTGCTGCTGTGAAGGGCGTTGCTCCTTCACGGCGGTGCCCCTCGGCTCGTGGTGGCCGGCTGAAGGATCTCCGTCGTTATGGAGGAGTGGACACGATCGTCGCCATGTGCATCGCGACGGCGAAGGCTTTCTGTGGTGATGACAGGGAGGCGCTGCTTGTTCTTCTCCCCCAGATTTTTGAGAAGAACGGGCTGCCGCGCCTTTTCATCCCTCAGAGCTTCGCTCGTGATGCGCGGCCTGCCCTTCGTCAGAAGCGTCCCTCCACCACGCTGCGGCCTCCCAAACCTCACACAACACCGCGACAAAGGCTGCAGCTCGACGCTCCTCTTACCGGAGCAAGTACTTCCTCCATCACTACTTCTGCTCCGCCCCTGGACGCTGCGCCCTTGCCTACCACGCTCGTGGACGCCACACCCACCAGTGACCACCGCCCGCCGTCAGCAGCTTCGAGGAGGACTGCCTCTCCCGATCCTTCCATCCTTCGGGATGAGGATGTCCACGCCCCTCTTTCACCACCGCCAGCTGCTGTCGTTCGGGCCGCGCCTTCTACTCCTGACGGTGCACCTGCGGCAGACCTCCAGGCCACTGTGGAGGCTCCTGCATCTCCGTCGCCTCCTCCTGCACCCAGGAAAAAGAAGAGGAAGGGGAAGAAATCTCGGCCTCCAGCCGAGGAGATGGAGACAGACTTTCCATGTCTCCCACCCTCTCCTCCTCCCCCTTCCACTTCCTCTGCCTTCGACCATGACCATGACCAGGACTTCCAGCCTTCTCAGGACTCCAGCCTCCAGCCTTCTCAGACCTCCAGCATCGACCTTGCCACGCTCCTCGACCCTCAGGTCGTCGCCGATGACATTCTCGCCGGGTTGAAGAGGACATGCCCTTCACTTTATTACAAGCTCACCACCCCAGTATATCCTCCAAATTAAATTTTTATCAAATTTCAAGTCAAGCTTCAAGCTTCTCCTGTTATTCTTTGATATTAACTCTTACGGGCTCTCCACCCTGAGCCCGTGCCACACCCGTGTGGCGAATCTAATCATCATCATCATCATCGACGGTAAGTTGTTCAAATTGTCGTTTGTTTTGGCTTCGGTGTAATTATAAATCCCGTACACTTGTCACCAAAAATTATAAGCATTGTAAGACAATCCATCCGTGTGACACGAGTGTAGACACATTTTCCTTGTCCCTTGGCAGTAGGTGTAAAGACTCTAATGTGCAGAGTGATCAGTAGAAATTGTGGCCAATCCCCGGGATTAGAACAACCGAGGCTATATAAGATCGCGCGTGACGTATGGGAGCGTCACTTCCCTTCGTTTCGCTAGAACTACAGGTTGTCGCCATAACTTCGTTCGTCTGCCCAGACAAGTGTTGAAGTTGTCCAGCTCACGTTGACTGCCTAAATGCCCGCTACACTGAAATTCCCTCCCCCCTTGTCTGATTCACGTAACCTGAGCACGAATTAACTGCTCCACTATGATTATTCAATTTTTCTTGTATGTTGTGTATAACTGAAACGAATAGTAAACCTGCGTGTATTTAGTCCTAGAAAGCTGTTGATTTTTTTTCCCCATATATAGAGTGTCGATCCGTTTACATAGTTCCTCTCTTAATGCTGTATTAATTTGTGTGTGATGACCGAGGTAAAATGAAAAATTCGGTCCCAAAGGTATATTCTGTAGTGGTATTATCTCAAGGTCATTTCCCGAGAAGCCCACTCGAGGCCATGGGATTGCTAGGTTCATGTTGATAGTATAATCTCGAATATTAATCTAGTATGTGAGAATTCATGTCCCTAGAAGTGAGAAATCAAGCGTGTTAATGACATTTGAAGTGTTGATTCAGTAGAAAAGATTACTGAATTCACGAATGATGATATTGATTGGATTATCCATATAACTGTGAAGGACACCATACTAGTGAGTGATAATATAATCCTGAGTATCATGTAATTGTGTAGGACAGTCCATTAGTGTGTGAAAATATTAATCTGAGTATTTATGTAATTGTGAAGGACAGTCCATTAGTGTGTGAAAATATTAATCTGAGTATTTATATAATGTGAAGGACTCTTATATAGTGTATGATAATGCATTTCTGTGAATAATCGGTTCAACTGTATATTGGGGTAGGATAACCTCATTCTCAATACTTACCCCGTTGGGAAATTTGATGCTTATATAAATCTACTTCTTTTGAATTATTAATCCTGATTATGCTTAGTCTGACTAGAAATATCATCAGTGCAAAGTGTAGTTTATTTCCTCAGTTCCTAGTAATTCTTAATCTGCAAAGTAATATTTCTTTTTTTTATTTTTTTCTATATTAGTATTAGTAAATATTAGGTTAAGTTTTCATTGAATTTAAGTCTTATCACCCCCCTAATGGGAATTCATCGTGAGGTTGAGTGACCCGCAAGGTGTGCTAATATCTTATTATTCATGCGCTCTTATTAAAGAACAAGCCACCCTAGTGCTCTTATCCTCAAAACACCAGTAGTCTTCATCATTTTTCATTGTGGAATAAATTTCCAGCATTACGCTGGGTGGTGGCAGCATACTCTCTAAATCTCTAATTCTTTTGGTAAGTCAAAATTGAGAGCTCAGTCAAAATTTCGACCTCTACACTGGTGACAGAGGTGGTGCTTGTTATTCTCCATCATTGCATCGCCTCAAATTTGTCGACAATTACAGTAATATAAACTATACTTTTTTTTTCATTTACATGGTCCTCATTTTCGTCCTTCTGCAGCTTATTTCTTGTAACTCAGCTGCAAAGAGACAATACTATGTGTTCTACATACTTTCCAGAACACCTAATTGTCTGTATTCCCTACTTCGTATGATCTCCAGGCTTTCCTTTCAAACGCAGTGTGTCCAGGCATCTCGAAATAAATGGATCTTGAATTTGGCTCTCTTTCATATTGTTTTTTTTGTTTTTTCTTGGAAGGAACAGTGGGCCCATGGCCTTTGGTTCCTTCATCCTTGCATTAAAAAAAAAAGTGTAAATCTGTTTTTCGAACTCAGCTTTCAAGGTGACGAAATAATAGTTTTAAGGCAAGTTAGCGTAAAAACGTACAGTGACCTAGTGCATCACATAGAGTACATTTGAATTTCTTATTAGTAGACTGTAGCACCAGTCGAGCAGGGCAGTACTGCCGGGGAGGATGGAAAGCTGATGACAGGGAGAGCTGGAGCTCCCGTTTCATCAGCACTCAGGACTTGTTCCTGATAATCCCCCTTTGCTGAACTTTTTCAGTGTCTCAGTAACACAGAGAGTAGACCAGCATGCTCTCCAATACAAGCTTCTCTAACTGTCAACACCAAACTACATACACGCTACACACTACACTTCCTTTTCAACTTTTTTTTTTTAAATATGGCTAATGAAAATCGTGCCACGGAGTCCCCGGGGGGGGGGGGGGAATGTCCCCACCATCCGCCCCTCTCCCGGTGAAGGCTCTCGGAGCTGCCAGGAACCACTGTCTGACTCACTCCTTCATTTCTGTAACATTCGCGGCCTTTCCTCTAACTTTCGCTCTGTTGAGCATCACCTCTTCTCCTCTAAACCTCACCTTCTCTTTCTTTCTGAGACTCAGCTGTCTGAGACAACTGACAGCAAACCCTTTTCTGTATCCTCCTACTTTCTCAATTCTCATTTCAAAGCCAAAGGTGGCTGTTGTGTATATGTACGCAACGATCTATCTTGCTCTCGTGTTCCTGAATTTGATTCTTCTGAATACTCTACTCTCTGGCTTCGGCTCTCCTGTCATTCTCTGACTAAATATATCTGTGCTGTTTACTTATCTCCTAATTCTACTGACTATCAAAAATTCTTTGACTATCTTACTTCTAAGATGGAACACATTCTATCCATTTCTCCTTTCTCTGAAATCTCCATTCTAGGAGATTTCAATGTTCACCACCACCTTTGGCTCTCCTCTCCTTTCACTGATCCACCTGGTGAACAAGCCTACATCTTTTCTATCCTTAATGACCTAGAGCAGCTTGTACAGCACCCTACCCGTATCCCTGACCGCCTTGGAGAGAGTTCCAACATACCTGACCTTTTCCTAACAACTAATCCTTCTACTTACACTGTTAATCTTTTCTCTCCGTTGGGCTCCTCAGATCACAACCTTATTACCTTAACCTGTCCTATTGCTCCAGTACAACCTGTGGACCCTCCAAAGAAACGCCGCCTGTGGCACTTTGGAGCTGCAGATTGGGAGGCCCTCAGGCGGTACTTCTTTGATTTTCCTTGGAATGATTATTGCTTCCATGGCCAGGAGCCGTCTGAGTGTGCCCTGCGCATTACGGAGGTTATTCTATCGGGCATGGGAGCATACATTCCTTTCTCATATCCTCTGACTAATGCAAGAAAGCCTTGGTTTAATCACGCTTGTTCTAATGCTGTCCGCAACAGAGAGAGGGTCTTTAAAAGGTACCGGAGCCAACCCACCCCTGAATCACATCCTTTTTATATTTCTGCCCGGAATCGTCCTAAGTCAGTTCTTCGCTCTGCTAAAAATAATTTCATCCGTGCTAAATATTCCCAACTCTCCAACTCGAATTCTTCTCGCTCCTTTTGGCACCTTGCCAAAAACCTTTCTAACAACTTTACCTCATCATCCTTCCCTCCTCTTTTCTACTCTGATGGCTCTGTAGCTATTTCTTCTACTGATAAAGCAGATCTCTTAGCTCAGACTTTCTCCTCCAATTCTACCTTAGACGATTCCAGTGCTGTTCCTCCATCACTTCCCCCCTCAGACTTCCTCATGACTGGC
>JAGKTI010018607.1:0-17582 GCA_018397915.1 Birgus latro | reverse complement strand
TTGGATGCATAGTGCATATTGGGTGTTGATGGTACTCACAGAAAAGTATATGTATTGGATACATAGTGTGAATCAAACGTCAATAAACCATTCAGCTTCGTCCTTGGAATCTTTCGTCAAATTAAGAAGAGAGGACGAGAGTGTTAGTGCATATTGCTGTTAGTGTGTGCATGCGCGCACACACACTTGTTACATCACGAGTGGTGATGTCACCAGAAGGGTCCTGCGGTGTGCAGCTGGAGCCCGGTCAGTTCACGGTGTGAGGCCGGTGTGTGTGGTTTGCCTTCTAATATGTATAATCCGGTATCATACAAACAAATGAGGACATGGGTTGGAGTACAAAGTCAATTTGGTGTACGTTCAAACACGACGGGATTTAACCAATCACAGCCCTAGAGTATCACACAGTGTTACCAAATCCACTTGTCGTCAGAAAATCAGTGCGTCAGACTTCCTGAAGCCGACTATAGTTGGAAGGAACTTGTGGGGTGAAGAAGGACTGTGGCCATAACGCTTTTCATGTATGAAAATTGCAGGGGGAAGTCCATATGTCGCTTTTTTTGGAATGGCTTGGGCCCCAATTAGTCCTCATGCAGCTGCAACACTCAAGCCTCTGTTTCTTATCAAGGCCTTCATTGCACCAGCTACTTTCCTTTCTTTTGTCACTCTACTTTCCACTTCTTTTGCACATTTTCCTCTCTTTTCTGTCACTGTACCTAAGTATTTAATCTCTCTCATCAATTCCAGTCTCTCTCCATTCACAGCATCATCACACAGGGAGTCACCTCTCTCAGTAACCATCACTTTACACTTTTCTACATTTACTCTCAAGGCATGACACTCACAGACATCAGCAAAACTCTACAGTAGCCTACCAAGTTCTTGTCTGGTATTTGCAAGCAGTTCAGCATACAACAAATTTGAGATATTCCATCCATCACCATTCATTACCAGCGCCATCCCTCTCTCCATCGCTCGTGTTTTTACTTCTCTCATCACCCCCTCCATATATATATTGGGCAACCATGGGGACATCACACTACCTTGTCTCACACCCACACCGATCGTGAACCATTCACCTAGATACCCATTAACCCTTACACATGCTTCACTTCCATCATAAAAACTCTTGACGGCACCTAGCAGCTTACCATCTATACTGTACATGCGCAAAACTTTCCACAATCCTTCTCTGTCCACTTTGTTGTATGCTTTTTCCAGATCCGTGAATGCCATAAACTCTTTATGGTCCTTCTCACAAGCTTTCTCTGCTGTCTGTCTCACTGCAAATATTTGATTCACACATCCTCTGCCACTCCTAATGCCACCTTGTTCATCACTCACTAGGGCTTCAGATATCTCTCTCACCCACTCTAGAATAATTCTTCCATATACCTTCCCTACCACACTCAATAAACTTATGCCATGATAATTCTTGCACTCACTTCGCTCACCTTTACTTTTGTACAGGGGTACAGTCACAGCCTTTATCCACTCTACTGGCACAGTTTCACTCATCCATGCCTTCTTACATATCTCCAACAAGCACCTCATTCCACTCTCTCCACTACACTTAATCATCTCTGCATACACCTCATCAACCCCAGCTGCTTTCCCATTTTTCAGCCGCTCCACAGTGTTCTTCACCTGTGCGAGTGTCATGTCTCATTGCATTTTAACCCCTTAACCGTGGGTCGTCACTTCTGTGATGCTCGGGCGCAATGGATCATACCGCGGGGCGTCACTTTTGTGATTTTGTGTTGTTTTGAATTCGCCCGGGCTTTCAGGTGGTGACTTGTATCATCTATCAGCACTCCCAGTGTCCAACAATAGCCAGAGCTGCTAATGTCATCAATACTCTCATCCATTGTTGCCAATTTAGCCATTTTCCCCCATTCTAGACTCCCCTCCCTACCTCCCCTCCATTACCCTTTCGTGTCGTCTGCTCAGCTGTTCTTTGCTATGTAAATCTTCCCCGGATTTTTCCACTGATTTCATCCATTGAAATGAGCCCTATGCCCTATTCTTATACAAAATAATATATATATATATATATATAATAAGGTAATTGATAGTGCCATACACCTGGAATTGGCTAATTATCACTTGGCAACATCCAAACTGCACTCGTTCACTAATTTCCCCTGCTTTTTTCCCCGTATGAGCTGTTCTCGTAATATAAATGTACAGTACAGTATATAAGAAAGGAAGGGAGAAGCCTGAGTGATACAGTATTTATATTCACCTGGAACTACCTAATTTATTATGTATTGTCTAGATTTCCTACGACTTATTTCTTAGCATATACATTAGCAGCTGACATTTTTAACTCTTGGCTACCGAGATACGTAGATCTCAGTTCATTGCCGTCCTTCAATGTGGAGGCATGTTGCAGTCGGGCCCCTCCATTTCTGCCACTTTTGCTCCCATTATAAAAGGCTCTGTGACCTCTGCCCTACTGAACATCGTGTGGGAAGCGGTAAAGGACTGTAGATATATATAAGTGTAATAAAGTACAGTAATCTCTCCAATATCCGACGTAATAGAGCCAAAGGCATGTCCGGATATTGGTCCTGAAGCTCCAGCACTGGTTTTTCATGACCCTAACCTAACCTAACCTAAATCAGAAAACTACCTTCCTACCTCCCTAGTGGACATGTATAGCACTTATTTAGGTCCCTTTTCACATAAATAATGCATACATAGCATGAATTTATTGAATTTTAACCAAAAAATGATGATTTAGGGGTGAGTGAGTCATAGGAGCTCAGAACTTACCAGCATAGTATAAGTAAGTATCGGACAGGGAAATCATCTTTTCTCACAGTTTATGCACTAAATTATTGGATACAAAGCATCAAATACAGTAAATGATGTTAATTGCCACCAGAAAAATGGTTAGGTTAGGTTAAGTTAGGTTAGGTTTGGTTAGGTTAGGTTAGGTTAGGTTAGGTTAGGTTAGGTTAGGTTATGACCGGACATGAAATTCACTGCTTCAACCTTTTTCATAGCTGGTGCACTTAATAATCATGCATGAAAGAATTAAATAGCAAGCAGGAAATTATGATTAACATTTAGGGTAATTTTTTAACACATTAACAGCATCATGAAAACAGGTTAGGCATAAAAATCTTTATGGTAACCATAGGTTAGGTTAGGTTAGGACCGGACATGAAATTAACTGCTTCAACCTTTTTTCTAGCTGTTTTACTTAAGAACCATGCATGGATAAATTAAATTGCAAGCAGGAAATTATGATTAACATTTAGGGTAACTTCTTAACACATTAACAGCATCATGAAAACAGGTTAGGCATGAAAATCTGTATGGTAACCATAGGTTAGGTTAGGTTAGGACCGGACATGAAATTAACTGCTTCAACCTTTTTTCTAGCTGTTTTACTTAAGAACCATGCATGGATAAATTAAATTGCAAGCAGGAAATTATGATTAACATTTAGGGTAACTTCTTAACACATTAACAGCATCATGAAAACAGGTTAGGCATGAAAATCTTTATGGTAACCATAGGTTAGGTTAGGTTAGGACCGGACGTGAAATTCACTGCTTCAATCTTTTTTCTAGCTGTTTTACTTAAGAACCATGCATGGAAAAATTAAATAGCAAGCAGGAAATTATGATTAACATTTTCAGTAATTTTTTAACACATGTACAGCATGATGAAAACACGTTAGGCATGAAAATCTTTATGGTAACCATAGGTTAGGTTAGGACCGGACATGAAATTCACTGCTTCAACCTTTTTTCTAGCTGTTTTGCTTAAGAACCATGCATGGAAAAATTAAATAGCAAGCAGGAAATTATGATTAACATTTTCGGTAATTTTTTAACACATGTACAGCATGATGAAAACACGTTAGGCATGAAAATCTTTATGGTAACCATAGGTTAGGTTAGGTTAGGTTAGGACCGGACATGAAATTCACTGCTTCAACCTTTTTTCTAGCTGTTTTGCTTAAGAACCCTGCATGGAAAAATTAAATAGCAACCAGGAAATTATGATTAACATTTTCGGTAATTTTTTAACACATATACAGCATGATGAAAACACGTTAGGCATGATGTTAGGGTACTTACGAACAAAAAGCGGCCGTCCTGATGTAATAACCCACTCTATCAACTCAGACTCTGACAGGAAGATGTTGCACCTGACACACCTTTCCACTTGAGAATCACCAGCACTTCTCACCAACACTTTCCACAAGGTTTTTTTTTATAACTGGAATAACATCACTTCACTGCACTGTACACAACAGTAAATTCCCGTGTGGTCTAGTGACGATCCATGGAGCCTTGTGAACTTCTCAGCAGCAGCTTTCAGCTCTGTTCCACGTACCAACACGCCAGCAGCACGTTGTTGTTGATACGAAATCAACGTGGAGTGGTCGATGTCTGCATATTTAGGAGTAAACATCACCTTCCTCTGCACGTTTCATCTGGTCTTCGATGCGGAATCAGCCGTGTACTGCTGTAGTTTGTCTCGGGACTTCTTGATATCAAACAAGGTGGAGCGTGGGATGTTGAACTCACGTAAGATGCGCCCTGTTGCCCAGCCAGCATCCACCTTGTCCAATATCTGCCTCTTCTTCTCCAGAGTCAGAACCACTCTTTTCCTCTTCTCAGGAGGCGGGGCCATCATCACACACATGATGAAGAAGGTGAAGAGCAGTATCAAGCACTGTAGGAGGTAGGGTATCACCACAAAAGCAATCACTTTGGCCGCCATTTTCGGAGTTGTTCACGAGGGAGGAGGGGAGTGGGTAACTGCGACCGATAGTGGCGTCACGAGTGTAAACAGAGGGGATCGGCGCACGCGGGAAATTCAAACTGACGCAGTCCCAAAAAATCGAAAATTAATCGATTTTTTTCAAAATTTTTTTTCATTTTGGGGGTTGGGCAGCCCAGATTGTCCGGTTAGTGAGTATGTCCGGTTATTGGACGTCCGGATATTAGAGGGATTACTGTAGTAGGAATAATAAAGTGTGAGCGTGTATATGAATAAGAAATGACAATACGAGCGGTGAATTAGCGCGAGTGGGAGGCTCGTACGCCCTCGTATTTTACATCGTTTTCACAGTTTTTTTTTTTTTTTTTTTTTTTTTAGTATGGATTCCAGACTACTTGGAAATCATTGAATAGTGTTTCTAGTGTTAATATCTGGCAGCGGTATTCATATTACAGGAAGTGTAAAGTGGAGACTTAGTTACCCAACTTCAGAAGTCTCCACAAGTCCTATGGTAGTCGACGAGTGCTAAAAATACATCCCTGGAGAAAGCTGAAGGTATATGCCATATGCATTGTAATTATAATATTTTAGGACTAATAACTGATTTTTGCCAAATACTGTATTTTTAAAAAAGTCGGAGCATGGGTTTGGCCCGCGGGATGAGCACGGCACGGCTCTGACAGCCCCGCGGTTTAAGGGTTAATAAAAATGCAATTATATAAACTTGAAGACTGTTACAAATGGTAAAGAATTGTTGGTATATCATTCATGTCATTATTTTACAGTCCATATGGTTAAGTTTTCAGGAGCATTAGTAGTATAGTTTTTTGCAGTATGTAATGACCTCTTATATCAATTATACCCATGAAATTAAAAGGCTTGAGAGGATATTGAAATAGGAATGCGTCACATCTCCGTGGTTGTTCAATCTGCATATCAGTGGGGTTATAAAAGAGATACAAGGTAGGGCAATGGATGCTAGAGCAGCCCTATTGAGAGAGGGCAGTTTTTGGAAACTTCCTGTTCTGTTGTTTGCAGATCTTACTGTATTGGTAGCTGAAAATGAAGGAGGATTGCAAGGCTTGGTGAATAAATTTGGGGGAGTAAGAAACCGAAACTAAAGCTCTTCGAGAGAAATGAAGTCACTGAATGCACAGTGAGGTTGGATGGTGAGGAAATGAAAAATGTGAGTGCATTTAAGTACTGTACTTGGGTAGTGTGATGAGTAAGGATGGAAGTTTGAAGGGTGGAGTGCTTGAAAGGGTACCATACAACAGGGACGAAAGGTTGCTGATTCTTTGAAAGCAGTGATAGGTAATAAGGAAGCAAGCATGGAAAGTTGTTGCATGATAGTATTGTGAGAACAACTCTAAGATAGAGAAGTGAAGTTTGGACTTTGTTGGAAGGACACAGGTTAAGAGTGAGAGCAGTGGAAATGAGTTATTCGAGAGGAGCATGTGGAATTACATGGAGAGACAGACTGACAAATGAAGAGGTGAAGGAGCATTGTGGTGTGGATGTGGATGTGATAGAAAGCATTAGGAGGAATACATTTAAGTGGTTTGGCCATGTGGAGAGGATGGAATGCAAGAGACTAATGAGGAGAGTGTATGTGAGTGAGGTAGAGAGGGGGAAAGAGGGAAGGGAAGGGTGAGGATGAGATGGAGTGGAGAGGTATATGAAAAAGGGGGATGAGAGCTGGGGAGAGGACAGCGAGTTGACAGGGGACAGGGCGACATGGAAGTGATATGTTTCTGGCCACCCCTTATGGAATAAAGGCGTCTGGCTGGTGGTAGGTTGATAAACAGAGGCTATAACTTTATTTTTAGTAGTATTTTTTCCTGCTGATATGCTTCACAGTAAACTAATGGTGTCATAAAATTGTGAAAAATACTAGTATGTGAAGTTTTTAAAGTACACTACAGCACAGTATAAGATTTAAAATTTCTATACAGTAATCTGACATTAACTTATGCACTAAGTATTTTTGCTTACTGTTCTAATGTATGGCAGTAATCTTTGATTGTTGTAATATTTTAACCTGCCGCATCTCGGTAATGTATGGGTACGTTGCAATGTATTGTCACACTCAGTCCCAACTATGTACCCATACGTTTTGCAATTGAGGTCCGTTATTTGCACATTTTTCAAATTTCACATGTGGTTTTTGGAACATGTACGCAGGGCACCTTCCTCTACCTGCCGCTAGGCAGGGACACTGCCTTATCCCATTTTCCCCCCCCCCCCCCCACACACACACATGCGTGCGCTATTGTCTCGACAACTCACCTGTTAGCAGCGTTAGCAGTAACCTGCCAAGTAAAGACATGTCGTGCCACGGTACGAAATTCAAGGCGAGATTGATTCCCCAATCGATAACGATGTGGAGGACAAAGATTACATGGTGCCAGAGGAAGAAACGAGCAGAAGTGATGAGGAAGTAACGTCACCAAGGAAAGTGCGGTATGTTGATGTGTTCAGTGAGTGAAACAACGCTTATATCTTCTATATTATTGTGTGAAAACCAATATGTTCTTGTACTACATATAAATTCGTACCAAATGACAAATATCTACCAATTCTGAGTTCTGAGTAGTTTGCAATAGTTAACGTTACCATAGAAAATGCGACACCTGCAGCACAGCTCCAGAAAACATGGTACCAGGTGTTTAAAGGCTTACCTGTATAGCCCATTTGAAAGCTCAGGTGAGCACTTTTTCAGTGATTTACCATTGTTTCTCACAAAAAGCAGAGGTTTGAGCCAAATTTAGAAAAAAAATAATAATCCAAAATCGGTCGGGATTGGGGGGATCATTGGTGAAAAGTTGGTCGGGACACGGCATATTAAAGAAGCACTATCAGTACAGGTGTTAAGGTTTGTTTTCATTAATGTTCAGATTTGTAAGAAAACTAGATAACCTTTTCATAAGAAGTAAAATTGCTTTATTTTAATTTATCAAGATGGTTATTATGTTAAGAGTAGTGAGAAATAGGAGGAGGCATGCTTAAATAAAGGTATATTATTCGGCAAACTAAATAATGATTGGGTAATACAGGGTGGGGCAGTAGCATATGATAGTTTTCAAATCGATATAGAAAATTTGTAGGATTTGCCACAAATAAAACAATTCCAATAATAAGTCTATATTTGGCAATTTATTACACACAGTTCATTTCATGAAAACATCTTCTAAGTGGTAACTACGGCTACAAACACTTTCCTTCAATCTTGTCACAAAATCGTCCCTGACCAGTTCCAGCAATGATGCATTCGTTTAGCTCCTGGATATTCCATGATTTTGTAGAGTGCACCTTTGCCTTTAAATATCCCCAAAGGAAAAAGTCAGGAACTGATAGGTCTGGGGGTCTTGGTGGCCATGCAATGTCTCCAGATCTTGAGATGAGACACCCTGGAAACATTTGTTTGAGAATTTGCCTTGAACCTCCAGAAGTGTTGGCTTTTTTTTTTTTTTTTTTTTTATGCAAGGAAGAAGGAAACAAAGGCCATGGGCCTGCATACTGTTCCTTCCAAGAAAAAGCAAAAACAGTACAAAAGAGAGCCAAATTCAAGATCCGTTCAATTCGAGATGCCTGGACACACTGCGTTTGAAAGACTGGAGATCATAGGAAGTAGGAAATACAGACAGAGGAAGACAGTTCCAGAGTTGACCAGTTGCATAAATGAAAGACTGGGAGTAACGGTTAACTCTTGCATTAGAGAGTTGGACAGAAAAGGGATGAGAGTTTGTTGCTAGACGGGTACTACGTGCCCGTCGTAGAGGTGGAGGGATGCAAGCAGACAGTTCAGAGGAACAGTGACCATTGAAGTAGCGATAGAAGAGAGATAAAGATGCAACAGTGCGGCGAAGAGACAATGGTTGAAGGGAATCAGTAAGAGGAGGAGAGTTAATGAGACGAAAAGCCTTTGACTCCACCCTATTGAGAAGAGCTGCATGTGGGGAGCCTCCCCACACATGAGAGTTGTACTCCATACACGGGCGAATAAAACCCGTGTACAAGGTCAACAACTGTGCAGGGGTAAAGAAAGTACGGAATCGGCTTAGCACACCTAATCTCTTGGAAGCAGATTTCACAAGAGATGTAATATGTTCTTTCCAAGACAAATCCTGTAGCTCCATCCTGTTGAAACCAAAGCTCACCATCATCCCCAACATCAAGAAATTCCAGCAGTGCAAGCATCCTTTGGTAACATTTTCCTGTTACTATCACAGTCCATTTTCTTCTTCAAAAATGTACCGCCCAGTGATGCCGAAACTTGACACCCCACACCAAACTCTCACCTTTGCAGTACGGAGTGGCCTCTCAAACCCACATCGAGGTTGGCTATTGGACCAGTAATGGCAGGTTCTACTTAGTAACGTATCCCGCCAGGTGAGAGTGTGCCTCATCAGACATGATCAGTCTTTTCAGTTCTGTTGGATCATCATTTATAATGTACAGGAACTTGTTACAACATTCTAGGTGACTGGCCTTATCAGTTGGATTCAAAGCTTGCATCACCTGGATTTTGTAAGAATGAAGTTTTAGGTCAGAATGAAGTATCCGGCCTAAACTTATCCTGGAGATATTCAAAGCCAGAGATTGTCTGCTGGCAGAGCGTCATGGACTCACCTGCACAGCCTGTCTCACTCTGTTGTTTCTTGGGTACGTACTGAATGGCTTCTGCCAACAAATTGGTCGTTAACACTGCCTGTAGCATTAAACATATCAATCCATTTCAAGATGGTGTTTCTTGATGGAATGGAACCATGTTGAGCAATGTGAAAACGTGTTCTAAAGTTTCTTTGTATTCCAACAACAGATTTACACTAAAAAAATGTATGCACTGCAAAGACAAGATGCTCCACTGACCAGTTCAACATGGTGGCTTACAGAACACTGACACAAGAAACTGCAGAGGTAGCCACTCCCACAAAGTACGGACTTTCTGCCACTGGTCCAACCAGTAAAAATTGGGAGGAGTTATAAATGCGGCTCTCCGTACTGCTCGATCTCTGGTGTTTTCCCTGTTTAGACCCCTAACCCTGAGGTCACACTCAATGACCTCATCCCAGGTCTTTTTCAGTCAACCTCTCACTACCCTACCACCAACATTAACACTTCTCAGTTGCTGCACCACTAGGCTTGTATGCCATTTTTAGACCAAGAGTGTAGGT
The DNA here is from genome assembly GCA_018397915.1 of Birgus latro. Classification (NCBI taxonomy): domain Eukaryota; kingdom Metazoa; phylum Arthropoda; class Malacostraca; order Decapoda; family Coenobitidae; genus Birgus; species Birgus latro. The sequence continues at coordinate 7,659 of JAGKTI010018607.1, read as the reverse complement.
CTACAGCGTGTGTCTGATGACTCACCGCTTTGTTTGCTGCAATCTGAAACTATAGAAGAGAAAAAATATATAGATAAGTTACCCAAAGTGACATACCATATCATATATTTCCAAATTAAGTGAATTGTGCTGTCCAGTGGTATGCAGTGAGACCAAATAATTATCTAATAATGTTATCTGAACAATCTTGATATGCAATGAGACCAAATAATCCTTCACTCTTTCCACTTCCTTCTGCCTACGGGTGACTTTACACTCCCACTTCTGTCTTTCCTTCATTCTTTCCTCATCATTCTGCTTATGATTGACTTTACACTGAGTGACAAGCCAAATGGTTTCCTCTGCACCAGGAAACACTTATTGTGCTGGATGGTAACCATAGAACCAAATTATGGCACCTGGTGGTATAGTGAGTAATTAAGGCACTCCAGTCAGATTGAGCCAGTGCAGGTTTATTGTCCAAGGGGTGGTTGGGGTTTATTGCTCACATAATGCCACTCAGAGTTAAGTGTGGCTGGTTCCTGTCACCTTAAATGTCAGGACCAACTTGCCTAGCCCCAGGCTCCTACTGTCTACATGTGGCAACATAGGATTGGATGATGAATGGATGGAAAATGTTATCTGAACAATCTTACGTCTTCATAATTATTATGAGTGAAAATATCCCAAAAATGTAGAAAAATACAAGTGTATGCAACTGCAAATGCACCAAGGGTCAAAACATGATGTAGACATCACATAGGTGCAAATGCAATCACATGCAGGCGTGTCACAAGGCAACGGGTGCTATGAAGTGCGAAGAGGGCTTTTCGGCCATGCCCCCTTCCAATGTTGGGTCGATGATTTGACCAACATCCCATAACCCGTGAATACCCATTTTTGGGTGAAACGTTCATTTTAGCAGTAGATTACAATACTAGAATTAAAAAAATAGCTGGGATTTTTTGAGCCGTACACCCCCAAAATAGCCCACACGGTACAAGTTAATGGACCACAGTGGCCAAAGCTAGGCTATCATAAAGAACCAGAATCCTTCTCTTACATTGCATTGTTACTACATTAGAGTCAACATTAATGTATGATTATACCACAGGAGAAAGAGTTTACATTCATAGATCTTTTATGCCACAAGAGAAGAAATACTGCATTAACCCATAACATGATTATGTGCTTTAGTAATTATGAATTGGCTGTACTCTTGCTCATCAGGGAAGAAATTATTAAGTAGTCTAATTTCATCAGGAAAAAACTTAACAAATTCTTGAGAAAGAGAAGACGAGTGCCTGACATATCCCTAATGTTAATACAGTGGACAGTGGTGAAGGTGGGGGCAGACGCTGTGAGACACTTAGCCTCGGTGAACATCTCTGTAACAAAGGCCTTTGAGTGTGTGGCATGTTGTTCACTCAATATCCTGGGATACAAGGCTACTGCATCATCCAGGTTACCAGTTACCTTCCCTAGGTGTTACCCAGGGTACACATTTTACCTACAAACCCACAATTGGTGGATGAGCACCCGAGTCAGGTAATGCCCATCTACCTGCACCAGGATTCACTGACAGGTCAGCAGCTTTGCAGTCAGCAATGCTAACCACTCAGTAACTGCAGCTTAATGGTATTACAGTTGCTGTATTTTCTTGACCCACACGGACATAAAGCCGAGCAGTACCACCTGCATTTATATGAAGTTTTTTTTAACGCAAGGTCATCAGTAACCAATGACATTGAAGCATGTCAGAAGGTGCAGTAATGTGAGAAATGGTTGCAGTTTGAGATGCCATTTAATTGAGAAGTCATGATAAGATTTGCATCAGTACCATACCCCACTGTATTTAATCTTTTTACTCTATGTGATTTAAATGGTTAGCTGTATTATAGTGCTCTTGCCTTGTTGTTGCTGATAGTATACTGTAGTGGTGGAGGTTTAAAGGTATACTTTTGGTGTGGTGTGTGAGGTTTGGTGAATCTGAATTGTGCTATGACGGCCAACCTTCGTCTGTGATAGGTGCATTGGACTGTGCAGCTGAGCCAGTGTTGCTATATCTCTAGCAATGAAGTCAGCATGCTGGTACTAACATGCAGATGCACTCTCTCTCATAGTATGGAGAAAGTATTTTTTTTCTTTGTCAGCGTATATAACATTATTTTCCTTGTAGTTTCTGTGTTACTGAATACTGTTAAACTTAGAATCCCCTGGATACAGTAGCAGAATCCCCTGGATACAGTAGCTTTAATCCATTTTATTGGATTGTAATGCTCTGTGCATTGTGTTATATTGTTCTCAACATGCGTTTTGCTCTTCATTGAGAAAGTTCTATTATACTCTTCAGCATGATCATCAGAGTCAGATTGCAGATTACTGTTGTTGTAAGGACTGTGCATATGACAAAAAATAGTTTATTTCGCTCTTGAAAATATATTACCCTCTTCCGATACTTTACATCTTTTTGTCTGACAGTCCTACATTAAGTTCAACAAGAGACTTCTACAACCTGTAGCATAATGGCACAATGCATTCTGATTCTTTGTATTATAGTGTAAATATTGTTTTTGTAAAATCATTCATACATATTGTAACAAACATATATTACTAATATGTGAGACATAGGTATACTATATGTATATTATATACCCATTTGGCTTTAGCCATCACAGTTTTCATAAGGTGAATGTACTTTAGTTAACCAGTTTAGCTTATGAGATGGCTATGTATGTCATCCCATGTACTGTTCATACAATTTATGTATGCCAGACACTTAAGAGAGAATCAGTATTTGTGCATGAATGAGAATCTGCTGTAATTGATTATTTGTTTTATCTAGTTTATCCAGTATTTCATGCTTTTGTATAGGTAATTAAAACTTATTATGTATATACAGTATCCTGAAAATAAGTCATGTGAAGTAGTGCCTCAGCTTTTAAAGGGAGAGCAGACCAATTAAAACTTAATCACTGCGACATTGTTTATAGTCCTTATATTAATGTTGGTGGTAGCGTTAGGGGTCGGTGGTGGCATCCATCATCCACCAAGTGTAGCGGTAGTCTATTTCAGGGTAGCTCTACATTCTGTGGCAAGCCAAATGATTTTCTGTAAGCCAGGAAATCATTTAATATGATGGATGGTAACCTTATAACCAACCAACATGTGTTCCCTACATGTCAGCAAGTGGGTTGGCGGAGGGTAGTGCCCCTCACCGGAAAACAAATAACTAAATATACAAACAAGAATCCTCAGACCAGGACTGGCCAACAGGTGATGACCAAGGACGGAACAAAGGACATTGTATGTGTTGCCATATGGAATGCAAGGGGTGCAACTGATGAGGCGAGAGAGAGAGTGTCCAGGTGCTTGAGGGTGCAAAAGTGGACATATGTGGATTAACTGAGACTGAATGGAGAGGTGTGGATTAACTGAGACTGAATGGAGAGGTGAGTATGGATGAGGCATATGTGCAGGAGTAGGTGAGAATGAGAGGGCAAAAGAGGGAATATAAATTGTTGTATGCATCAGAAGACAGCAGAAATTAGATTGTAAGAGAGTATGGATCACTTGGTTCAAGGATTGTGTGGGGTAAAATTAAAAGTTGGATTACAAATGTGGGCGATTGCATGTGTGTATGCGCCAACACAAGATCATGCAAGCAGTGTTTTGGGAAGATGTGGAAGTGTGTATAGAAAAGTTACAAAGGAATGAGAGTGTTTTGGATTGGAGATATAAATGGAAAAGTAGGGAATATAAAGGTGGCTGGAATAGTTGGTGAATGGGGTGTGCCTGCAGAAGTGGTTGAGAATGGCAGTGCTTTAGTGGATGTTTGTGCAGGGAGGGGGTTAATGATAGCCAAGACACTGAATGATTCACAGGTATAGTTATTGAGTGATGAGAAGGGTGCGTGGTGAACTGAATGAACGGAAGGCAATGATTGATTATGTGTGTGTGTGGATGACAGAGAAGGTGTGTAATGGATGCAAGAGCATACAGAGGTTGGAGGAGTGGAATTTCTGACCATCACTTGGTGGTGGTGAAAGTCAAGATTTAAGTGCAATGGAGGAAGAAAAGGAGGGAAGGACAGGAGGAAGTAGTTCATACAAGGAGGGTGGAAAGGTTGCAAGAGGATGGAAAAAAGGCAGAATTTAAGAGAGAAGTGGAGGAGTAATTGGGTAAATAATTATGATATGGAGCAGATGGGAGAGGTGGAAGGTGTGTGCAAGATATTCACAGAAGAAATCTATGCAGCATGAGAGGTGGTGTGTGGGGTGAAGAGAAGATGAAAGGGGGTGCAAGGAACAGCATGGTGGAATGAAGAGGTGAGACAAACTGTGGTGCAAAAGAAGAAAAGCTTATAGTGAGTGGATGAGAAGCAGAGCATGGAGGAAGTTGGAAGGTGTAAGAGAGAGTTATATGTAGAGAGGAAGAAAAGAGTGGATGAGGAAGTTAGAAGGAATTTGATTGTAAAGTGGAGGGAATGTGCAAAAATATTCTGGAAAGAGGTAAAGAAAGTTGGACAGTGTGATATGTTGGTTGGGGATTGAAAGATAAAAGTAGTAGATTGATTCAATAATGGAGAAAGAAAAAGTGAGCATATGAAGAGAACACTTTATGTGAAATGCCCACCCCGACGGGAGACCAAGGGAGGGGTGGCGCAACACCCATACCACAGAGGAACAACAAGATGGGTGACGAAACGCCCATCCTAGAAGGAGGCCACCGGGAGGCGCATGGGGCGTGCAGAAGCCCAGGGCTAGACGGGCCTATGTCCCCCACTACCTTGTGCCCCTCTCACCCTCAACCAGCACCACCCAGGGAATGCAGTCCCAGCAGACTAGTCTCCAGCCGGGCCAGCTCTCGCCAGGATCGGGGTGGGGCTTGTAATATTACAGCACCGCAGTGACGGCCACCATCTGCACTGGGAAGGAAGAGAAGGCCACCATCTGCTGTTTGGCTGTACCCCCTTCAGGACCACGGTGACGGCCACTGTCCGCACCCAGAAGAAAGGGATGGCCACTGTACTCCCTTCGCCTGCAACCACTGTGGGGGCAGCTCCACGACAACGGCCACTGTCCGCATCGGGAAGGAGAGGACGGCCGCCGTATGCCTCTCAGCTGCAAACCCAGAGAAGGGCAGAACTGCGGCAATGGTCACTGTCCACACTGGGGAAGGATCGGCCACCATCCGACCTTCGTCTGCCACCTCCACAGGGAGCAGGACCCCAGCGATAGCCAACGTCCGCACCGAGAAGGAAGGGACAGCCACTGTACGCCCTTCGCCTGTTGTTCCAGAAGTTGGAGGAGCTGCGGCGACAGCCACCGTCCAGGCTGGGGAGGAGACAGCCACCGTATGTCCCTCATCGCCTACACCCTGTGACTTCCCCTACGGAGGATGTCCCTTGCTTGCCTCACCCCTCCAGAGGCCGAGTGGGACACCCTTCTCTCTCTCCCCACAGAGGCTGTTCCCAGGAGGAGTTGCAGCTGGAGGAGATCTGGCAAGGCCCCGTGGTGAGTCTGGGGATCCTCACCCTACACCCAGCACCCTGACAACACCTCCCCCTGCCAGACTCCCGGAGGAAGGGACGTCGCAGGTAGCACCTGACGGCAACTCAGCCCTAGGGAGACCTCAGCCCTTGGACCCCCAGGGCGTAACCTCCCCAGCCCCATTGGCCGGTGATCCACCTCCAGGAGCGGGTGCAGACAAGCACGCCTACTCGCTTTATTCAGCCCTAGTCCCGAGAGCCGAACTCCCCTCCGAGGTCCCACCAGGAGAGGGCCTCTGTCCATGCCGCCCAGCAGCCAAGTCCAGACGACCCGGACCCTAGCGGTGGTCCTGTGCTGCCTGCGAGAGGATATACCTGGCAGGACTCCTCACATACCTGGCCAACACCTGTGAGCAGTCCAGTCCTTCAGCACCCGAGATCAGAGTCCCCCTGTCCTGATTGTGCCCTTAACCTGTATTGTGTACTGTGTAGATATTGTATTTGTACTGTGTTCGGTATTGTGTGAACTTGAGGTAATATACGTGTCAGGTTGGTTGACCAGAGTTTTTATGCCCTATTCCTCTAGTTGTATGCACTAGACCCGGTCTAGAAAAGAACCCCAGATCAGTCGCTCGTGATCAAAGAACAAGGAGTTGAACTTTGAACATGCAGCATAACATTAAGGAACTGTTACACATAGGGAATGAAGGTAGTGCAAGTATAGTGGCTGGGGAATGGCTGGGAGAAGGAGGGAGGTGAGAAGGGAAGAAGAGATCAGTAGAATGTAAGTAGTGGAAGCAATGAAAAAAATCAAAATAGGGAAAGCCCCAGGAACTGATGGAGTGTATGGTGAAATTCTGAAGTACGAGGTAGGGAAAGTAGTAGAATAGATGTGGAAGATGTGGGCCTGGGAGGAAGGTGGAGTCCCACAGGATTGGAAATTAGGTATAATTATTTGCCTGTACAAAGGAGAAGAGGAAAAAGAAGTGTGTGGTAATCATAGGGCCATTTGTTTTCTTAGTGTAATAAGAAAAGTATATGGTAGGATACTTATTGACAGAGTCAGGGAAGTAACAGAGGGAACAGTTGGAGATGAACAGGGAGGATTTAGGCTGTGTTGATCAGATATTCATCCTTTGGTCTTTAGTGGAAAAGTTTATAGAGAAGGGAAAGTTGTATGTAGCCTTCATGGATTGGTGAAACCTTATGACAAAGTGGACAGACAAGGAATGTGGAAAATATTAAGAATATATGGAGTAAATGGGAAGTTGTTGAATGCTATGATGGGTGAGTATGAGTGTGCTAAGGTTGCCGTGCATCTGGATAGTGAAAGAATGAATTTTTCTGTTTAAGTGTTAGATTGAAACAGGGATGTGTCATGTCTTCATGGCTGTTCAGTCTATATGGATGGGGTTATAAACGACATACAAGGTAGGGCAGTGGATGTTGGAACGGCCCTAATGAGCCAGGGCAGCGATGGAAATTTCCTGTTCTGTTGCTTGCAGAGGGCAGTGATGGAAATTTCTTGTTCTATTGTTTGCAGATGATATTGTATTGTTAAGCGAAGATGCAGGGAAGCTTCAAGTCTTGGTGAATGAGTTTGGGAGTGTGTGTATGAAACACAGTCGAAAGGTGAATGTAGGGAGGAAGAAAGTTACCGACTTCGAGAGAAATTAATTCACTGAATGTACAGTGTGCATGGATAATGAGGAAATGCAAAATGTGAGTGCATTTAAGTACTTGGGTAGTGTGATGAGTAAGGATGGAAGTTTGGAGGATGAACTGCTTGAAAGGGTACAACAAGGAAGAAAAGGTGCTGGTTCTTTGAAAGCAGAGATAAGAAACGGGGAAATGAACATGGAAGTAAAAGAGTCGCTGCATGATAATACCGTATTGTGAAACCAACTCTAATGTATGGAAGTGAAGCTTGGACCTTGTTGGAAGGACACAAGTCATGAGTGAGAGCGTTTCGTTTCATTTCGTTTTTGAAGGCTCCAACATGCTTGCATGCGTCGGCCTTGGTCATCTAATGGAGGGTCTCCACGCTGCTCGATCCCTGGCAGCCTCCCTGTTCAGTCCCTTAACCCTTAAGTCACACTTAATAACCTCGTCCCATGTCTTTCTCGGTCTACCCCTCCCAACCCCTCCCCCAATATTAACACCTCTCACCCTCTGTACCCAATTATCAT
>JAGKTI010018606.1:0-11232 GCA_018397915.1 Birgus latro | reverse complement strand
AGAGAGAGAGAGAGAGAGAGAGAGAGAGGTGGGGGAGGGTTGCATTGTTAAGGATAAAGCCATACTACAGTTCTACACAACGATACAGCCAGCAGTTCTAGTATGTGCTATGACGCAGCTTGCTATAATACAGCACTACAGCCTCTATGCCTGGCCGATCCTAGACAACATGCATCTACACTACAGGTAATTAGTGTATGACAGGTAACAGTAGGGGATTTTGCTCAACTTCTATAAAAATCTCTCTTAATGAAGGACTAACAAACTATACGTCATTCATTTGAAGTACGACGATGGTTTTGTCTTTGAATCGTATCATATCACATGGTTTAGCTCCGACCTGCTTGCCTGTGTCAGCCTTGGTCACCTAATGGTAGTTCTTCACACTGCTCAATCTCTGGCAGCTTCCTTATTCAGTCACTTATCCCTGATGACACTCTGTGACCTCGTCCCAGGTCTTTTTTGGTCTGCCTTTCACGACCCTACCCCCAGTGTTCACACTTCTCACTTCCTGCACCCAACTGTCATCCTCCATCCTCTCCACATGGCCAAACCATCTCAGTCTGCCCCTCCTTATCACAACACCAATACACCTTTCTTGCAGCTTGTTTCCTTTGGCTCAATGGTAGAAAAATAAAACATGACTGCTTAACACCCGTGCAACACATCATGATGACCAGCAACATATCTGTGTTAATCTCTCGCTATGACTCGGCATTCAAGATGGGCAGACGCTACTTGAATGCCTGGTTAAAGGCTCCTATTCTTTTCAGTTAAGGAAGTTCCCAGACACCTGTTCCTTAGCAATTTATTGCTGAATATGGATAGTTACTGTAACAGCCTTTTGTACATACAGAGTATGGCAATATTAGAAAAACTTAGGTAACACAGAAAAGAACAATAAGATGCAATAAACAAAATAAACTGGTAAGAAAAAGGTGTTAAGGAGCTTTCTTAACCAACGAGAATACTGGCCAAAGTGGACAGCAAGTACTTACGCTGACCCCTTGGCCTCGAGGGTGTCCTGGGCCAGCATTTTCATCAGTTAAGGAAGCCCCATAACACCTTTTCCTATGCTACTTATTTTGCTAAATGCACCTTGTTGTCCAGTTCTGTTACATAAATCCTTCTAATATCACCATATTCTACATGAATAACATACAAAAGGCTATTAACCAGCAATATCCCAAAATATATCACTAAGGAAGAGAGGCTAGGGAGCTTCTTTACCCAAGGAGAATACAGGCCTTGACCTACAGGAACACTGTGGCCATCATTTGTTTCACAACACTGACATCCATGGCTTCATTGGTTCTGCCAACCTTCTGACTACTTATCAACTCTGGACAGGCCTGTTGGTTATAAGCAGTGACTGATGGCTATATCTAACCCACCCAATTTGAATAGTTTGTCCCCATCCAAATAAAACTGTCAGGAGCTGGCAAAAATAACCTAAGAAATAAATAAATAAAACACCCAAGTGACAAGGCTAATAGGAATACAATACAAAGGATATCCTTGGACTGATTCAGTATGACATTTGCTTTATTTTTGCTACCAGCAAGTACTATTCCTGTGTTTTACTCAGCTCAGCACAAACTCCCTGTACTCTGGTACTAAAATCAGTCTATTCAGTACCTTGCAACTCACACAAAAAATACAATACCAACCTGTGTATGACTTATGCTATGGCAGTGCTGTAGGATGTGTGCAGCTGTAACACTACCCAGTCCTCTGCTAACCCACTACAAGCATATGGACTTAGTTCCAGGCTACTCAGTCCGAACATTTAAGGCAAGAATGACCCACTGCCCATCCAGGAGTGCAAGTGTCTGGTCTATACATTCCAACCAACCCTTTGATATACAGCCTCTATGAGCCACATACAGCTGGAGCACCTTAACCCACTACACCACCGGGCACCAATTAAAACACTACACAGAAAACATAATTTAAAAAAATAATAATTGGGTAAGTCATGGAAAAAAAAAAAAAAAGTGACATTACAAAAGTCTGAGCGATTTTCCTGAGACAATCTTAGCCCCTTGAGTGTGAGGCTCATCTCCAAAGTTGATTCAAATGGCATTAGTCGGAATAATTCCTACAAATCCTTTTCACAGTGATGGGGTAAGTGCATACCTTTTCCCACCCCTGCAACCTATGAATAGCTCTTCAATGGTGAATAAAATCATGTGGCTATAACCTCCTCAAGCTGAATGTATTAAACATGAGATAAGCTTAAGTGACGAGCAACTGTCGTGTACACATTCTCTAAAACACCATTAACTACCATCTCCCCACACACTGTTGCTACAAACTCACAACACTTAAGGCTACCAAAGATTCTATAGGACCAGCGATGTAACACTAGATTACCAACACTAAGAGTTCAGTAGCTGTTTGCTGAGTCTCTATCTATCTACAGCCAGATGCCTTAATCCTGTAAACGGTGGCCACAAACAATTTGCCTCCTTGTTGCCCTGTCCCCTGCCATTTCACTGCCCTCCCCTCATCTTACACCCCCCTCATTCATGGACCATTAATAAAACTTGGCACTGCATAAACTGTTGTGTGACTTGAGTCTGAGTGAAAATTATGGCATGTGGCTCAACCAAAGTGGATGATACAAATTAAAATATAAAGTGGAAGAGGACAATATAATTGGTTTTCGCAATATGCCACAAAATGACATGAAAAACATGAACGAAGTGTAGGTGATTGTCTAAAAGTGCAAATGTGGTACACAGAAACTAACGAATGAATACAGTATCCCAGTAACGTATTACGTAAACACTGGTAACACCATATCATATAATATGCAAAAAAGAATGGCAATAGAGAAAATCAAATTAATATCCCAAGGAGGTAATGTGTAGCCTAATGGATGATCATTACATGTGCTTACAAGGTGTGCAAAATGGTGGCCATCATAAACAATGTGAAAAGTGGAAAATGAAAACTAAGGTGGAACAGAGAAACATTATTTAGAAAGACATTAAAAACTGATTTCTAGAAAAAATAACACAAGTAAAAAAAAATAACAATCCATCCATCCATCCATCATCCAATCCTACATTGCCCCATGAGGAGCATAGGAGCCCGGGGCTAGGCAAGTTGGTCCTAACATTTAAGATGAGAGTGAAATAATAATAATAATAAATGAATACATAAATAAACCTTCTATCTATCTATCTATTGCCAGACGCCTCAATCCCGCACAGGGTGGCCACAAACAAATCGCCTCCATGTCGCTCTGTCCCCTGCCATTTCACCACCCCACTCCCAACTCACACCCCCCTCTCTCATGTACCTCTCCACTCCATCCCTCCATCTCATCCTCGGCCTCCCCCCCCCTCTCGCCCCCTCCACCTCACTCACATACACTCTCCTCGTCAGTCTTTCACTCTCCATCCTCTCCACATGCCCAAACCACCTTAACGTATTTCTCCTAACGCTTCCCATCACGTTCTCAACCACACCACAACGCTCCTTCACTTCCTCATTTGTTAGTCTGTCTCTCCATGTGACTCCACATGCTCCTCTCAAATAACTCATTTCCTCCGCTCTCACTCTTGACTTCTGTCCTTCCAACAGGGTCCAAGCTTCACTTCCATATGTCAGAGTTGGTATCACAATACTGTCATGTAACAACTTTTTCACTTCCATGCTCACCTCCCTGTTTCTTATCACTGCTTTCAACAAACCAGCAACCTTCCTTCCCTGCTGCACCCTTTCAAGCACTTCATCCTCCAGATTTCCATCCTTACTCATCACACTGCCCAAGTACTTAAATGCACTCACATTCCTTAAAGATATATAAAAATCTAAGAGACAAGTTATTAACCCAGTACAAAGAAGAGATTATATGTAAACCAAGTGATGATGCTAAATAACTCCCAATAGATAAAGAATAATGGCTGCTATCTGTGGTAAGACTATATGAAGGTGACAACCAACCACCAAAATATTATGTCAGTTGAAGACAGATCCTATTAGTGAGCTGAGAAAGAAACCAGAGATGGCTGCTAATTTGTATCACTGCATAAAAAAAGTAGGTAACATAAACAAACTGACGCCCATATTAATATCGAAAAGACAGAAACACACACACACACAAAAATCCTAAACATCTATATATAACATCCCCTAAATCTGTCAAAAATATCCCCTAAAATATCCCTTGAAAATAAAAAATGGCTGACTAAAAAACCATATCCAAAATACATAGACTGGAGAAGGATCTTATCAGTGTGCTAAGAAGGGAAATAAAAGTGACTGCTAACTTACCCTGGTCAGAACTGTGTAAAGTAAGTAAGGAAAATCAGGTAAATTTGCCTAGATGGTCTGGAAAAAAAAATGTAGTCTATAATTATAAGGTCAAGCATAAAGACACCAATAATTATAATACAGGATGGTCCATATATAACCCTCCTCTTCCACTCTGACGGGCAATTTCTCAGGTGTTGTGGGGGCAGCTCAGTCAGTGTTATCTATGTCTATCCTGCCACACTCATGCCCACTCCATCACACTGACCTGTCCCCACAACACCTAAGATACTCCCGGGTGAGTGACTCGTGCAGTGCAATTTACAAACCACCCTGAACATAAAACTACCGCAAGATAACAAACATGGCGACTAACGTACCCTGGTCATCTGTGGTGGCCGTTTTGGTGCCAGATGGCGTGGTGATGGTGGAGAGGGGGAGGGGGGTGGTGGTGGCAGGGGGGTCCAGAGGTGAGGGTGGTGGGGTGCTGGCAGACGTGACTGGAGGAGTTACTGCCGGGATTGATGCTTTCCCGTTTTCTGTGAGACAAATAAATTAACACTCAAATATCGTGCTGGTCATGAAGAAGTGCTATGGAACTGCTTTAGAGCTGCAGTTAGTCTTATTCTACCATTGTTACAAATCACCATTCTAGATGAAGAGATGACAGTTTTATGCCAAGTTTGAGTGAAGGGAGTACAGTATACTATACCTGTAACTGTGGTCTTTGCTGGCTCCCCTGCTGCTCCAGGGCTGGTGGCAGTCTTGGCCCTGGTGTCATTCTGGCTCTGGCGCAGTTTCTCCTTGGTCACATGGCTCTGGCGCCGGGCAAAGCGCTGACTGGGACGCCTCTCAAAGGTAACGGTGCGACTCTTGCTTCTCTGACCATATGTTGTCTGGAACTCTGTGCGGCCACTGCAGGAAGAAAGGACAAGATGTAAGGGTTTACATCTGAGGGATGGTTGAGTTTACTGCTCACATACTGCTGCTTAGGGACAAGGACTAAATGCATCTTGACTGTAACTGTGTAGTTCACTGTATGTTGTGCGGAACTCTGTGTGACCATTGGAGGAAGGAGAGCAGGATGCATTATACTGCTGTACTGTATATCATCATCATCATCACAGTGTTGAGAAAGATGTCTCTCAAATGTCTCCATACAGCTATTACTGCACTGACTCTATGTTGTCTGGAAATATGTGTGGCCACTGGGGGATGGCGAGATAGGCATATGGGTTTGTATCTGATAGAGAGTTGGAGTTTACTGGGTACACAGCCTACTGCTACCCAGATGTGAGTGATTGGTCATTCTCACTTTAAATGTCTGGAACTCTGTGAGACAACTGGGTAAGTCAGGGCATGTTAGATTACTCAAAAGATGCACTATACTTATGTCATAATCATCACCACCACCATCATCATAAGCCAAGTATCATCACCACATACATTTTGGAATCCAGGAAGTAAGTGCCTCTGTAAGTATTAAGCTGCTACCCATATGATGGATTAGGGGATAATAACTGTGCTTCTTAAATCAAATTAACACAGCATCTCTCCCTCCCTCTCTCTCTGTGCCTCACCTGTATCTAAAGCGTGATCCCATCCTGAAAAAGTTCTGTCTGCCTGTTGGTCCCTTGGCTGGTTCTTTGAGGCGGAAGAAGGAATGATGTTCAACGGCACACTTCCACAGATGCTTGCATGCCTTCTCATTCAGCAACCTGCAACATGAGATAATGATTAGTAATAATATCTAACTACCTTTCTTTCTATTTTCTATCAATCTCTCCAATTATTTATCTATGTACCTGCAAACAAATACTCTCTCTCTCTCTCTCACCTGAATACAAAGGTGTGTTCCTGTTCCCTCCCCTCATCATCGTCCTCAACCACCATCAGTGTCAACTTCTTACGCTTGAAGTCAAGCCGTGTTGTCTTCTGCCACAGGAAGAGTCCAATTTTCACATCCCCTTCGTACACCAGGATTCCTATGGGGGTCAGACCCAGCCGATAACTCTGCCCATCCTTGCCCTGGGAAATATTAGGGTTGCAGGTTAGTATACTTTAATGCTGGATTGGGATGTCTGATCTGATCCTTATGGAAAAATGTTGCTGTTGTTCTTGCTTTCCTTGTGGCCCCAGGCTCACTTGAAAGTGAAACTAGTCACAGTGGACTGCTGACTGATGCTGTCTCCTGCAGTATATCATCTTTTCAAGGGACTATGAGAGAGGTGAGGGATGTTGTAAAACTGGGCTGTAGCGCTGACCAGTTATATCACTGACACCAAGTGAATGTGTCCCCTGCCACTACCTATATCAAAATAATACTGTAATTATTATTATCATGATTATTATTCAACAACAATAATAAAATTATTACTTCTATGAATAATATATTACTACTGCTGCTACAGTACTACTGCTACTACTACTATTACTATTACTGATACTGCAGCTGCTGCTGTTACAGTACTGACACAGTGAAATAATATTAATAATTATATCCTCATCCTCATCATCACATACATAAACATTACTGTTCATCACTATCCTCATCATCACCAAATACTCACCAAGACAGTATGCATGTCCACACCATACATGTCCAGTGTTTTCACTTTCTTTAGGTACTGCTGCTCGGCCTGGGCAGGTGTTAGGTTCCTGTCACACAAAAACAGTGTAAAATTAGCTAGTACTACTACAGCCTACTCTGAAATATTAGTCAAAATTTCATAAGTACAAACTAGGTCGATATTCTCTGCTGTGTCAATTAAACACATAAATGCACAAATGGTAACAGACAGATATATCAGCGGACAAATACACAAAGACATAATATTACTGACAGGTCAATACATAAACAGAGACAGATGGATGTACACAAATAGCCTGATAACATACTGACAGACACAGATGCATAAACAGAGACATACAAAAAGTACAAAGATACAAAAATACACAATAAGCCACATAACTTATATAGAATGATACATAAACAGAGACAAAGCTACTCACATCGACAAATACTGTACACAAATAAACAGGTACAGTCAGATACTAAAGTCTGTTCACATCCTCTACCTCTTTCTCATTGCTGGATTCACAGATGCTTAAATGAGGTGTAGTGGACAAAGGTACATACTGTATTATCACCCACAGCTGAATGATGATCTACACCTCAGTCCACTACATACGTCACATTGAAGCATCTACAAATCCAGAGATGAAACAGAGGAAAGAAAGGCAATAGGATTATAGAATTAGAGTGTACAAAGTCAACTGTTACACACAATATGTAGGAAATGAGAACTTTTAGACTGATATATAAACAGGAAGAGAGAAGAGATGCACAGACAGATAGATAGAGGAACAGATAACAAACTGACACAAACAGACTGAGGGCGAAATAATACGTTTGTTACATACGTGAGAGTCTTAAACTTTTCCAGTATGTCCTCTTCCATGGTTTCTGTTTGGCCGGGACAGAAGCGGAACTCAGACACGAAGCCTGGCGTGTGGATCTCTTCATCATAGTCTCCGAGCTCGGCTGATGGGGTACAGAGGGAAGGGTTAGGGTGAGCAGTGAATTAATGTGGAAATAACACAAACACAATTCAGATAATGATGGAAACATTAAGCCTGGTGAGGTGTGGAGGTGATATGGCTGACTGATGGATAAAAGGATGAAATAAAGACAACATACATCGCATAGTAATCACACACTAAGCTGGTTATTCAATAAAGAATTAAGCACGGTAATTCAATAAACAAATAAAATCATCATCATGATCAGCATTACCTTCACCATCATCATCCCAATTCCCACCAGAGATAAGGTCAGGTAGGACCCAGAAAAATAAATAAATATTTCATCATCACCATCATCCCAACTTTAATTCTGACCAAACTGATGAGGAGTTTAGGATCCAGACAGATATAAATCATCATCATCATCCAAACCAACCACAGAGCTGAGATGAGGTTGGGTGCAGAAAATGAAGAGGAAGGAAACCTGCCCCAATACATACACTGTAGTGAGAGTGCGAAGAGCTCTATGGCCATCTGGTAAGGCACTTCAAGTCTGCCCGTCAAAATCTCCTGTTTTAGTTGTAGGAAGAACTGGTACCTGCAACACAAGGCAATATTAGCAGTTTAGAAATATAGTCTCTTCACCTTAACTTGGCCCAAATTTTAAACATTTTGCAGCTTATGTCACACAGGTCAAATGCAGAAAAAGACAATATTGTACTACAGTTCTACATCCTTCCTGTAACACTTCTTCATGACTGGCATCAAATTCAAGTGTTAATCTATTCTTACAACTCAGCATAATCTAACACTATTATTCTCTTCTAGCTAATGGTGGATGATTCTATTCTGCTGAAGTGCTGTAAACCTCTGATCATCAAGGGATTTCAAAAGGTCACACAAATGCCAGAGACAGGATGCCATGTCAAGGGGTCACCCACCTGTCATAACCTCTCTCATTATGTAGATGATCCACTGTGACAAATGGAAAGGCTGGCAGGGAGACACACACAGGGCAGAGCTGGAATTCTTTATTTTCTCTAATGTTTTGGGCTACACACAACCCAACTCTGAAGATGGGTTCTGTGTAACCTGAAACATTTGAGAATATAAAGAATTCAAGCTTTAACCTGTGTTTCTCTCCCATCCTCTCTCAGTATGCTGGGATAGGCTAGGTTAGGATGCAATAAAGAGAAGAAAAAATCAGAGAAGGGTGAGAAGAAAGTCAGAGAGAAAGAAAGGAAGAAAAACAGATATACACAGGATGATCCACATACTGTGCCCTATCGTAGTGTTTGTTGTGAAGAATGGCTAAGTCTGCTGGTATGGGAAGTGCAGACATTGAAGAGGCTTCATTAAAATAGTACTGTACTCAACCATGGAATCAATGAATGGAAAGAGGTGACACTATGAAGAATGTAAAGGGTAATGGGAAGCAGAAAATGATGCAGGGTAGACACTGATAATGCTGACTGAAGATGATGGGCAGTAGACATGGGTGATGCTCATGGAAAAAGAGGTGATGCTATGAAGAATGTGATGGGTAATGGGAAGCAGAAAATGATGAAGGACAGACAGTGGTAATGGTGCCTGAGCCATGCCTGCAACACATGACCAGTGCTGTCTGTGGGAGAGGAACCTGCATGTCTATAAATCAACCCACCTTGTCAACTCCTCCCTGAGTATGTTGGGCTCTGAGCTGTAGAACTTGACCCTGAAGCGGAAGGTGTATGGTGGACCAACTGTGGAGACAAACAGACACAGGGTTAGTACTTGATAGCTAACTAGTGATGGACTCTATTTTCTTATCATATATACTACTGCTTTGTGTATTTGTAATTTGCACAGGTTAAATGTGACTTTATCAAAGTATATAAAATTTGTAACTGGTAAATCTTGTATACCTTAAGAAGAATAAGGAAAAAAAAACACAATGTTAAAAAAATGGGCAAAAAAGTGAGACAATTTTTTATCAAAAAAAGAAATAAGTAATACATGATACTTTTGCTACCATACATTCTGTTTGGACAACATCATGCTAGCAAATTCTTGTTCTTCATGTTCTTTTGGTGATTAAGGGCAAGGATGACAACACCAATGTCTTCATCCTACCACTGAACCAGTGATTAGTTCACAGCAGAGGACAGAAAGTATCCACAGCTTCCCTGGAAGAGACCTAACGGTTGTAAGGCAATCGCTTGTATGGGGGGGTCATATCATGTCCAGAATGTTAGCATAGGTAAGTCCTTGGTAAGCCTCTGGACACTGTTGCCTCCAATTCATTCCTGTGATTCCCCTCAGCCAGTCACCCTGCCCTTTTCTTTCAGCATGTTAGTACCATCTCACTGGTTCCCACTTCTCTAGCATCTCTTACACCATATTTCAACCACAGCACACTAGTCTTAAGGCTGTTACTCAGTGACACCTTTCCCACTCATACCAATGTTCTTGTTTTTGTGCATTACAATTTATTTGTACCCTCTTCTCTCACAGGCCAAGTCCCACAGTGCCAAAACACTTTTACACAGGCTTTGTTGAGGGTACCCTTCTTACTGTATCTTACAAATGTATATACACAGTGTGGTTTTATTAATGCATTATTTTCACTTAGCAAGTAGCTTCAAAACCAATAAAACAGGTTACATTTACACATTTTTGTGTAACCCTTTCACTTGTTGACATTTATGAAAGGTCTTCCCCATCACTAGTGAAGTGGTGTTAGAGAGGGTCACCTTCACGTGGCGGCACTGATACAAACGTCCCTCTGCTGCCTCCCTATCCTACACAAGGAAGATGGCGGACTGCTGCACAGGGGTAATTTCAGCCTGCAGTCTACCAGGTTTCATAGAGAACAGCCAGGAGCCACAACTACAACAACAACAACCAACATAGTGCTCTCCTAATCTGTATAATATCATATGGAAGCAGCAGTAAATAAATAAATAAATAAATGGTGTTCTTATTCAGATGGGGTTAAGGTCACCTCATTATAAATAATAAATGCTGCCGTGTCTGATCTTACTACTAATTATACTGGATGACTTGTTTACAAATTAGAAGATATATAATGGACCTGTTGATTAGATGTGAGTGAGAGAGAGAGAGAGAGAGAGAGTAGTGACCTATATAGGCTACGCTGGCCTTACCACAACCACCACCATCCCTACCATCATTATCACCATTCCTGCCACAACTACCACCACCCCTACCACAATTACCATCAATTGCAACTATCACCATCACTTCCATCATCACCACAACAATTACCACCATTCCCACCACAAGTACCACCATTCCCACCACAACCACCACCTTCCCTTAAACTACCACCATTCTTACCACAACCACCACCTTTACTACCAATATCCCTACCACAACCACCACCATCACTACCACTATCCCTACCAAAACCACCACCTTCCCCACAACTACCACCATCAC
>JAGKTI010018605.1:3982-17582 GCA_018397915.1 Birgus latro | reverse complement strand
ACTAGAAACAGACTGGCTATGGTTTTGAGTGTCCGACGTGAGGAGCATGTGAAAGGGTGTGGCTGGGCAACGGCCAGGGAGGCGGAAGCGATAATTCAGAAATTATCGCTCAGAGGAATGCACCGTCTGCACATAAAAACAATCACTCGCAAAAGAATGATGAAAGTTTTGACAACTTGATGCAAATATAAGTACGCGAGCGGAGGGTTGAGAGAATGAGCGAAATCTTGTGCATTTCAGAATCATTTGTTGCTCCCGCAAAATCACTCGATGTCACAATTTACGTTACATAATTTTACGATGTAGAAAATTTGTGACATGCACATGACCACTCGCCCTCTCCTCTGATTGTACCGCCACCAACCCTAGATATCATCACTTTTGTTTTATCTGCATTTACCCTTAATCCCTTGTGCCCCATACCATCTCTCCATTTCTTAAATCTTTCCTCCGCCTCCTTTTCATTCTCTGCAATCAGCACCAAATCATCAGCATACAACATCTTCCATGGAAGTCCATCTCTGAAGTCACGTGAGAGGGCTTCAAGTACCATGATAAACAACAAGGGACTCAAAACTGACCACTGATACACACCAACATTCACAGAAAACTCACCACTCAAAACTCCATTCACTCTTACCTGGATGCGAGTACCCACGTACATGGCCATAACCACCCTAACCAGCCACTCTTCCAACCCTAGCTTTCTCATCGGCCACCTCACCACCTCCGTAGGGACTCTGTCAAAGGCCTTTTGTAGATCAACAAAAACAAAATGCAATTTCCTTGTCTTTCCAATATATTTTTCCTGAAGCTGTCGAACAATGAATATGGCATCAGTGGTCCCCCTGCCTGGCATAAACCCAAACTGCATCTCATTGATATTCACTCTTTCTCTAATCATACCTTCTAGAACTCTCTCCATTACTTTCATTATCTGATCTAAGAGCTTTATACCTCTGTAATTTCCCCTTTCCTGGGCATCACCCTTCCCTTTGTACACCTTTACAGTTACACTCTTCAGCCAATCATCTGGGACAACACACTCATATATAATCATATTTATCAGGTCAGTGACTCCGAACTTTCTTTACCCCTGCACAGTTGTTGACCTTGTACATGGGTTTTATTCGCCCGTGTATGGAGTACAACTCTCATGTGTGGGGAGGCTTCCCACATGCAGCTCTTCTCAATAGGGTGGAGTCAAAGGTTTTTCGTCTCATTAACTCTCCTCCTCTTACTGATTCCCTTCAAGCCTTGTCTCTTCGCCACTGATGCTTCTTTATCTCTCTTCTATCGCTACTTCAATGGTCACTGTTCCTCTGAACTGTCTGCTTGCATCCCTCCACCTCTACGACGGGCATATAGTACCCATCTAGCAACAAACTCTCATCCCTTTTCTTCCAACTCTCTAATGCAAGAGTTAACCGTTACTCCCAGTCCTTCATTTATGCAACTGGTCAACTCTGGAACTGTCTTCCTCTGTCTGTATTTCCTACTTCCTATGAT
Source organism: Birgus latro (assembly GCA_018397915.1). Lineage (NCBI taxonomy): Eukaryota > Metazoa > Arthropoda > Malacostraca > Decapoda > Coenobitidae > Birgus > Birgus latro. The sequence goes on along the minus strand of JAGKTI010018605.1, from coordinate 16,073 downwards.
CTCCAGTCTTTCAAACGCAGTGTGGCCAGGCATCTCGAAATGAATGGATCTTGAATTTGGCTCTCTTTTGTATTGTTTTTACTTTTTCTTGGAAGGAACAGTATGCGGGCCCTGGCCTTTGGTTCCTTCTTCCTTGCATTAAAAAATAAAAATAAAATAAAATAAAATCTCCTGAGGCCTTCAACATTTCAGCAGTCAACCCAGACACACCTGCCGCCTTCCCCATCCGCATCCTGCCTATTGCCTGATACAGTATTTGTATATCTGGTAATATATTTTGGCATGGCATGCATGTTCCATATCATCCCTCTCAAAATTATTTTCTTCTGTAAAATCTGATTGGAAAATCTTATTTAGTGCTTCACAAATATCCTTCTCTTGTGTATAGAGGATCCCTTCATCCGTAATGGATTGTATTTTATCTTTAACTTTGGTTTTTCTTTGGATGTAGCTGTAAAATAGCTTTGGTTGATCATGACTTTTGTTTATGATGTCCTCCTCACACTGTTTTTGAGTTTCTCTCCTTTTTTTTGTGTATTCATTTCCCTGTTTATATTTTTTATATGCCCTCTCACTATTGTGTCTTCTGTATGTATTATACAAGTGTCTTTTCTTTTGATTTTTTACATTCTGTAATTAAACCATTTCTTTATTTTCATTTCTGCTTCTTTGTGCCAAGGGATATAATTTTGGGCTCCTATTTCATAAAGTTTACAGAATTTTATATATATAACATTTAAATCTTATCCTCTAAGCTCTTTTTCCCAATCTGTTTCTAAGAAGTATTTCTTTAGGTCATGATAGTTGCCCTTTTTGTAGTTAAGGCACTTTTTGTAACTTTCATTACTGTTAACTATGTCATATACAATCCTGAAGTCGCAATTTAATACTGTATGGTTGCTTTTGCCGAATGGAGGGTGATACATAATATTGTCAATATCATTTTCTTGCCTAGTAAATATAAGATATAGTACTGATGGTACATCAAGTCCTCTTTTTCAGGTGCTTTCTTTTACATGTTGCATTAGGAAAAACTCCTGCACAATATCCAGGAGCTTTTGGTCCCAACAGCTTTCCTGGCTTTTTATACGTAGAGTATTCCAATTTATATTTGTATTGAAATCTCCAGAAAGTATAATTCCTTCAGATTTCTCCTCCATTCTATGTGGTAATGCTCTTAAACTTTGAATTGTACTCTCTGCCAGGTCTTCATATTTGCCTTTTTCCCGAATGTTTGATCCGGGTGGCATGTATAAATTTGCCACAATTACTTTCCCTTCAGATGTACCAATCTCTACTGCGATCATTTCTACCTGTAAGGGTATATCTAGTTCTATTGCTTTGACTTGCAGATTTTTCTTTGTTAGTATTATACAGTAATTCCTCCTCCTTTTTTTAAGCTCCTATCTCTTCTCCATATATTGTATTCCTCTAGGTTTAGGGTATCGTTTGATATCCTTGATGTTAATTTTGTTTCTGTAAGGCAAACAATATTTGGTTCCTTTTCTTTCATATAATCATTCATCTCTAGTAATTTAGATACCATTCCATCTACATTTGAGTACATCAACTTAATCATCTTGTTTACATACTTGTCATGACTTGGGTCTACTACCTTCCTCCTTTTCATTCCCTCCTGTTTATGTACCACTTTCGTACCTGCAATCCAAGTACTTTGTAAAAAAAACGTGTTCTTCTCTTCCTCTGATCTTCCCTCGTTCTTTGTTTTTGCCTCCTCCCTCTTCTCTTTTAGTAATCCCAGTTCCTCTTGGGTTAGGCATCTTTTTATCCATACATTTTTGAAATCCTTTTTTTCCATAATTATTTCCTCCACAGTAAAGGAGTACATCGAATGGAAGAGGAATCTAAAAGAATTATATTAACTAGAGATTTTCCTCCGAGCTGCTTTCAGCTGTTCCCTGATGTCGTGGAGGGGGCATTTGTTACTACATGCAGTGAACTCCCAGTGGTTGATGGAGATCCAGTTTGTGTCCTTTGTGTCAGGAGTCTTGCGTGAAGGGTGGGCCTTGGGGATGGAGGGCGTTGTTGTAGGGCTTGGCTGGACTGGGGGTGGGCGAGGGGGGGGCATGTTGGCGCTGGTTTTTGCGTAGGGAATCTGCATACTGTACCAATCTGCTCAGGGGTAGTATGGGCAGCCAGGAGGTGACGTACCAGCTGGATATCTTGGTCCAAATTTCCCGTAGGGTCATGGATTGTAAAGTGCTCCCTGACAGTGCTAGGGAGAATTCTGACAAGGGAATTAAAAATATGTTGCTCCCAGGTTTCTTAGTTGCATCCCGGGTATGCGGTGGTGATGAGTCGCCTGGCCTGGACAAGTGTGTTGTCAAGGTTTCCGTCATAGATAAGGGAGTCGAGCTGTGCTAGTGCTACGACTTTCCTTAGAGAAGGGGTGACTGCCTGAGTCATAAGTTTGATAAATTCCGGGCATGTTAAGTCCGGGACGATCTTGGGTGCAGTTGTGGCTACGGCTTTGCCCAGCAGTTGAATCAGGAGTTCCATCACTTTTCCACCGTCGTGCTCTACTTTCTCTTGGTACTTATGCTAAGTTGCACTGTTTTCTTCATACTCCTTCTCTGCTTCCTCCCACTCCTGACATAGACATGTTTTCCACTCCTAGAACCAGGCCACCTTTTGCAATTCGAGATTGTACTCTCCTCTCGCATTCCTTTCTTGCTATTAGTAATGTTTTTTCTTACCGCACATGTCTTTTCTTACCGCACATGTCTTTTTCCCCCCTGGCTACTTCCGCGACCTCACATTTGTTCTTCCATTTTCCCCTATTCCAAGTCCAATTCTTCTTCATTCATTCTCCGTGCCCGGTTTTCTGACCATCTCTCCCGCCATTCCTCTGCAGTCCCTATATACACTGATGGTTCAAAAACCCTGGAGGGTGTTGGCTTCGCGATCCTCTTTCCTGACACCTTTTATCATTTTAGCCTTCCTACTTATGCAAGTGTTCTAACAGCAGAGTTATATGCCCTCTGGTTTGCATTCCGGTATATTTGTCGTGCCTCCTCTCCCTCATTTCTAATATTCTCTGATTCATATAGTGCGCTGTCCCTTCTTCAGTCACCTTTTGCTTCTCATCCTTTAGTCCTTCGTATCTTGGAATGGTTATTCCGTATCTCCTCTCGTCGTAAAACACTCCAGTTCTGTTGGGTTCCAGGACATGTGGGCATCGCAGGCAATGAACGTGCTGATCAGTTGGCTCGCATGGCTGTTGCCAAAGATGCCTCTCCTTCCTTCCTCATTCCAGTCTCTGATTTTCTTCCTGCCCTAACTTCCTTCCTTCAGCACCGGTGGCAGTCTTGCTGGGACTCTATCACTAATAATAAACTACGTGTTGTTAAACCATTTATTTCTCCTTGGCTAGCCCCTTGCCACCGTAATAGGAGATGGGAGACTGCTTTAGCTCGTCTTAGAATTGGTCATACTAGATTTACCCACTCATATTTGATGTCTGGTGGTCACCCTCCCCTCTGTACGCATTGCAATACCATACTCTCTATACATCATATTTTCCTTGATTGTCCTCTTTACACTGTACAGCGACGTATTTCCTTTCCTTTTTTGTCTTCCCTCCAACGTCCTCCTCACCTTTCAGATTTTCTCCAAGAATCACCATATTTTTCCTGTCATAATATCATGTCCTTCCTTACCTCTATTGGCCTTCTTTCCAACATCTAACTCCATTCCTGACGTCACTAACCCCATCTGTGATATGATATTATTTTTCCATTGACCCAATTCCTTCACGATGCTTTGTCTGTATTTCCGGCCCGACCAGCTTACATAACTTGTAGCCGATGATCTGGCTTTGTGCTGGATTTTGGCACTAGGTTTCTATTGTTCTTCTTTGCCCAGCAGTGGTAGCATTACTGCTATTTTCTGCCTGTCTGTGTCGAAGGCTATGTCTAGTAGTGGTTTTACTATTTCCAAGTATGTGTGGATGTCATATTGTTCAGGGTCGAATTTGGGTATTTGGACATGTGGCTTTGCTGCCATTTTGCCAACGTTTCCCTTGTTCTCCTGTTGCCACCCACCGGGTCAAGAACCGCTGCTGGCCATCAGTGTTCTGCTGCGTGAAAAAGGGTGCTACTTCTCGTCTCTTATACACGGAGCCTGGATCAAGGTTCTGTGTCTTAAACCATTTTTATTGTACAGTACATTATAATTTTCAACCGTACATTTCCATCTTGCTCTCCTCCCAGAGAGGAGTTTTTCTTGGAACTTGCTCACGAGTGGTTCATGGTCAGTGAATAGGTGAGTTTCGTAACCATACACCAAATCACGAAACTTTTGTAACTCAGAGACCACTGCAAGTGCCTCTGGGGCCGTAGTGCAAAAAAATTTCTCTGTACCTTTTATAGAAATAGGGAGATGAGTATGGAAGTCAAGAAGTCACTGCATGACAGTATCGTGATCCCTACCCTGACGTATGGAAGCAAGGGTAACAAGTCAAGAGTGAGAGCAGTGGAAATGAGTTACTTGAGAGGAGCATGTGGAGTGACATGGAAGGACAGGTTGACGAATGAAGAAGTGAAGGAACGTTGTGGGGTGGATGTGGATGTAGTTGAGAAGATTAGGAGAAATACACTGAGGTGGTTTGGATATGTGGAGAGAATGGAAAATGAAAGACCGACTAAAAGGGTGTATGCAGGTGGGGTGGAGGGAGGGAGAGGGAGGGGAAGGCTGAGGATGAGGTGGAGGGATGGAGTTGAGAGGTATATGAGGGAGGGGGGAGTGAGCTGGGGGGAGGGCAGGCAAATGGTGGGTGACAGAGCGACTTGGAGGCATTTTGTCTGCAGCCACCCTTTGCGGGATTAGGGCGTCGGGCTATAGATAGATAGAGGGATAGACCTTTTATATGTTTGATAGCATACGCATTTGGTTGATTTTTTTCCATGCTTAACTTCTTGCATCAATACGACCCCTAATCTTTTAAGAGATGCATCTGTGCAAACTGTAAATGGTTTTGTGAAATTAGGATAGGCCAAGCAAGGTGCACGTATAAGTTTATCTTTTTAAATGCTATTTATTGTTTCTCTCCCCACTGAAATATAGCTTGTTTTTTCAGTAGGTGGAATAATGGTTCTGTTAATGAATGATCAGTAATATTGTGCTAGTCCTAAAAATTGCCATACTTCATCCACATTTGTGGGTTCAGGGAAATCCCTTACTGCTTGTATTTTCTCGTCTGAGGTGTGTATCCCTTCTGCCTCAAGCCTGTGGCCTAAGAATTTTATTTCCATAAAGCAAAATTTGCATTTAGACAGCTTAATTTTTAACCCAGCATTGGCTAACTTGTGTAGGAGCTGGTCTAATTTCTGTAAATGATCATCTGTTGTGTGTGTTGCAATTATGATGTCATCCAAGTTGGCGAAAATACCATTTCCGAAGTTTCTTAACATTCCTGATAATACACCATTCATTAATCGTTGGAATGTGCCTGGAGCTGTCCTTAATCCCACCCCTGCCACCAAAAATCTTGTAGTTGTAACTGAATCGCTTCCAAATTGTTAGATTATAGAGCTGTAATAGGAGAAAATTTTCAAGTTGGTCTTGTCGTGGATGGCAGGAGGAAGATAAAGACGATTCTGGGTTCTCATTGCAGTTTATTCTCTAAAGGGAGATATATTGACAAGAGCAGTGGTGCGGGCGGTTTATGCTGAATAACACCGTGCCCCAGTACTCCTGTTGGTCATACTGTGGATGACAGCCCCACTGCTCGGCCAACCGCTGTCCAGGCTGACCATACTCCTCCTACTGTAGTTACTTCTCCCCCTACTGTACAGAACGAGTTTCAGCCAGTCCGGAATGGTGCCAGGTTTGTGAGAAAAAGGAGCATAATTCCAGTAACCACATACAACAAATTTTAGATTCTCTCGGAAGTAGAGGAAGAGCCCCACGAGGTGCGGCTTGTGGGGGACTCCATCATCCGTGGTCAGTTGGTGGAATTTTGCGGCAGGGCACCCTCTAAACGAAAGCGTTTTTGTATTCCAGGTGCAGGAGTAGACGACGTAACGGAGGCTGTGGAAGAAGTTTTTGAGAACGCGGAAAATGACAGCCTTGTTATCATTCATTCAGGTACAAATAATGTCATGCAAACCCGATCGGAGGAGCTGATGGAAAAGTACAGAAAGATGATCCGACGCTACAAGGAGAAAACTAATCGTATTTTAATTTCAGGCATACTCCCAAGGATTAATGCAGGGAATGCCTTCTTCACCAGAGCATTTAGTGTAAATAACAGAGTCAAGTCACTTTGTGTACAGGAAGGAGTTGAGTTCATCGACACGTGGAACCAGTTCTAGGAGCAGCGAACACTATTTGCAAATGATGGACTGCACTTGAATGCTGTTGGTTCTGCCCGTCTCGGTCGTTTGCTTAGTGATGCCGTAAGTTTTTTCTGGAGAAAAAACAGACATCACGGGAGGTAAACGTAGACGTCATGCTGCCCGACAAATCAGTATGTAATGGAAGCCCCTCACATTGGAAAAGAAAACATATTAAAGCTATTCTTATTAATGCGCGTAGTCTACGTAATAAATTTTCTGATTTAGAGGCCCTTGTCTTTACTGACGATTATGATGTAATTGGTATAACAGAATTGTGGCTAGATACTGAACAGAGAGATTTTCTAGCAGAATTTAAATTACCAGGCTATCACATTTTCAGTAGCGAAAGGAAGAATCGAACAGGGGGCGGTGTGTTGTTATACATTAAATCAGGATTTCATCCAGTCGAAATTACCAAGCCATGTATTTAAAACATTGACACTATTTACATTCAGCTAAGAAATGAATCCTGTCATAAAATCAACATTGGGGTAATTTATCGTCCACCCGGTCAGCCACTCAACATCGATAACGAAATCTACAATCAAATTGCTGAAATATCTTGTACACAAAGCACGGTAATATTTGGTGATTTTAATTTACCAGTTCCAAAATGGGGAGAAGCCCTATCCTCACACACAGGGTTAGACCTGTATACAAACTTGCAGGAAAGTTCTTTATATCAATTTGTAAATTATCCGACACGTGGATCTAACATCCTAGATCTTGTCTTAGCCACATCAGAAAATGTAGTGAGTAACGTAATTGTAGGAGAAGAATTTAGTACAAGTGATCATCGCATAGTTACATTCAACATTAAATTCTGTGAAGACAGTGTCAGGGCCAGTTGTGAGAAAGTGCCTGACTTTAAGAGAGCAAATTTTATGAAATTAAAGGCAATTATAGGTGCAGGCAACTGGCATCCCATTGTCCATACTCTAGATATCAATGATGCTTGGAATTTTTTTACGGAAACTCTCAACAGTGCTGTCAGGTTATGCATTCCAATGCGCAACAGAAGGCCTGCCAAAAAATCTAAACCCAAATGGTGGAACTCCGACATTAAACATTGGCTGAAAGCTAAAAATCTTGCACATAAAAACTATAATACCACAAAGAGTCAAAGTTATAAAAATGATTATGATGCCCTTCGACGAAAAGCCAAAAAATTAATTAAATGCAGTAAGAAAAACCTTGAGGCACATATTGCAAGTATCAGTAAATCAAATCCCAAAGAATTTTTCAGTTACATAAGAAGCAAAAAGGTAATAACTCCAGCAATCGGTCCCTTGATCACAGATAATGGAAAGCACACTGATGATGAAACTAAGATGGCAAAAATTCTTAATACGTTCTTCGCGTCAGTATTTACAACAGAAAATATACATACGATTCCCGCTGTTTCCCCCATTCCTATAGAAGAGGGCAACATAATTACTGACATCACAGTTAGCGATCGTGACGTACTGCTTGCAATAAACAAATTAAAAGAGAATAAAACACCAGGACCAGACAAAATATCTCCACGTGTATTGAAGGAACTACAGAATGAAATATCAAAGCCTTTGTCTGAACTTTTCAACTTATCACTTAAGAGCAGTAAGGTGCCACATGAATGGAAGCTTGCCAACGTAACCCCAATATTCAAAAAGGGCAACAGAGCCCAACCAGAAAACTACCGCCCAATTAGTTTAACATCGGTGGTGTGCAAATTGCTCGAAACTATTATCAGAGACAAGTTTGTGAAACACTTAGAAACAAACAATTTCGTAATAATCGCTCTTGCCTCACGAATCTGCTGGACTTTTTCAATGATATACTAAATCTGTATGATGAGACTAAATCCGTTGATGTGGTCTACCTAGATTTTCAAAAGGCCTTTGACAAAGTTCCACATAAAAGACTCCTTCAGAAGCTAAAGGCACATGGTTTCAGGGCAGTGTTCTTGGTTGGGTAGAAAATTGGCTGTCTGGACGAAAGCAAAGAGTTGTAAATAATGGAAAAGAGTCAGGCTGGATAAACGTTACAAGTGGAGTGCCACAGGGTTCCGTGTTAGGTCCTATTCTTTTCTTAATATATGTAAATGATATTGATGAAGGATTGTGTTGTAAGATTTCAAAATTTGCTGATGATACTAAAATAGGTAACAGAGCAGATACAGTACTGCAAAGGCAAGCAATTCAGAGAGATCTTGATCAGCTGTTTAACTGGGCCCAAGTTTGGCAAATGGATTTTAATATTAATAAATGCAAAGTACTAAACATTGGCAGTAAAAATGTAAGAGCTAGTTATAGCATGAATAATGTCCAACTCGATAGGGTAAACCATGAAAAAGACTTAGGAGTTATAATAACAGACGATTTGAAACCAAGCAAACAATGTACAGAAGCAGTGAAAAAGGCCAACAAATTGATTGGATTCATAGGCAGAGCATTTGAATATAAGTCCGATAATATCATTCTCACTTTGTATAATTCCTTAGTACGCCCGCACTTGGAGTACTGCGTTCAGTTTTGGTCACCATATTACAAAAAGGATATGGAAAAGCTTGAAAGAGTGCAGCGAAGGATGACAAAAATGATACCTAGATTGAGAAATAAACCATACGAGGAACGTTTAGAAGCCTTGAATCTCTTTACTTTAACTAAACGGAGGATACGAGGAGATTTAATTAAAGTATTCAAAATATTCAAAGGACAAGATAACATGGCTGTCAATAAATACTTCACAGTTGATCACTCGAATTATACTAGGGGCAATGGGCATAAAATAATTGGCAAACGATTCCACTCACATGAAGCTAAGCATTTCTTCTTCAATAGAGTTGTAAATATATGGAATAAACTGCCCTCCAATGTAGTAAATTGTAATACAGTACTAACCTTTAAAGATCACCTGGATAAATATTTGTCATCTAACCCCCAGCTTACTATGTTTACTCCTGAATAAAAACACTTGTATAAATTTTTATTTATTCTACTCTTTCAGAGCCTGGATCAGTTTACTAAATGCAAATATATGCACGGCGATAATGTTTTAAGTTTCTTCCTGCAGAGCCCAACTGAGACCATGGGATCACTATATTTACGTGTATCGGTAACTTTTGAAATCCTGCAGATTATTAGCTATATTCACGTGTATCTGTTTCTTTTGAATTCCCGCAGAGTCCAACTGAGACCAAGGGATTATTGTATTCACGTTGTTATGTCTACAGAGTCTCATCGTCCACAGACACCCCGTCAACTCAGTGTACCCATACATAGTGTCATGCGTTATTTATTTATTCGATTATTCATTGTACTTTACTACTTTCTCTTTCAGGTTATTCATAATGGTAGCTTATAGATAATGTATTATATAATGTAGCTTTTCCTTTTCAATCTTTCCTATGAAATTTCCATGTCAGTTTTTCCATGCTGCATGGTGGTCTTTCTCACTTTTTCTTGCCAGTTTTGGCTGGAGGGTTTGGAGGTGGGGGGAGCCTTCTTGCTTTACTATCCTTATCCTTCAGCATGTAGAGTTAGATCTTGTAGTCACAGTCTACTCTGTAACAAACAGCCTCGAAAGGACCATAAGGTCTGTTGCTGTTTGCTTTCCTATGTACTCCTATGTACACCGTGCCTCTTTTGTCTCCTGTCGCTTCCAAACCCCTTCTGACCAGTCTCTCCAATTTCCCCCTTATATTACTAATTGGGTCATGTGTGTCGGCACGTGTATGCGTGTGGTGATCTTCCGTCAGGCGTGTTGTGTGATTTTCCATGACGTCATATTGTGCTGTGTGCGACATTCCTTAGCTGGAATTCCCACTGCGTTTTCCTCCAGCTCTCTTGAATTTATGCACGACTTTCATCAAGCCTCTGTATTACATATTAACAGTATATTAATGTCTCTAACTATTATGTATGTAGTTTGTTATGATATTTGAGTGCCTCTACACCCTTAGTGGAACATGAGCATTTAGGTGGCACCACAGAAGTGGTCAAGTGTGGAACGTACGTACTCCAGGATGGGACTACCGTATCAAGTTTTCAGATAAACATACCAAAATCCTGGCTTCACCTTCGTTTCTTTCCATTTACTTGTCTTTCAAGTATATTTTTTGCGATATGAATATATATATATATATATATATATATATATATATATGGAGAGTAAATACGATGTTCACAGAGAATACGAGAGTTTAGACAGGGTTGCTGGTATGGCACGGGGCTGGCTAGGGTATGATTACAACAACTGACTCACCTGGTTACTCTGGTTACTATAAGTGACTCAGAGACAACTCCCTTCCCCCTGGGAGAGTTCAGCAATTATGTGCAAACAGGGGAGGACATGTTAGTTGTTGTTGATAATCAACTCCAGTCCGTCTACCTGGCCGAGCAGACCCATCAACTGCAGGCAAACAACTACTCTTGCAGGGTTGTTCCGTAAAGTGAACCAATGTTCCCTTGCAGTTGAGCACCTTGGTACTGCAAGGCGATGGGAAAAATTGTGAAGGCTTGGTTCCTGGATGGACGTCGCATTAGCGTCTTTACACCCAGTTAACAGGTGCACCACAGCAGGCTCCACATCGCCCCATTATCTGGTTATATGGTTATCATCCATCGTTGTAAATGGTTTCCTGGTTTACTGGAAACCACTGGGCCTGTCATTCAGTGTAGAGCAACCTCAAGTGGAAAGAAGTGTAATAAAAAGTGACTGGAAAGAAAGCGAGAACTAGGAAGAGAGGAGAGCAGACAGAGATACAATGCAAGATGTTAAGGAAGACGTTGGCAGCACTGCATGAACTAAGTGAAAGATGGTCGCCACCACCTACCACCAAATATAGTAGTTGTTGTTGCTGATCACTCCCGGTCTGTCTGGTCGAGCAACCAACCGCCCCTGCAGGGTCGACCCGTACAGTGAACCGATGTTCCCTTGTGACTGACAGCGGCTCGTTACAGTGAGGTGCGGGGAGAATTGTGGAGGTGCGGTTCCCGGATGAGCGCCGCATTTGCATCAGGAGGGGCTCATGAAACATGTAAATGTACAGCACTTTCAGTTTTAAAACTCTCACTTAAGTTAAATAAAATCGTCTGGAAGCAGCAAGAATACAGTAAAAAAGAACATCCCTTATTTCAAGAGGTAAAGGATATCACTTAGCTAACTGTCACGCACCTCGTCACATCATCATTACATCCACACAAACATTCACGAACCCCAGCCTGAACAGCTTCTCCTCTGGCTCGCTCCCTTTCTTTCTTTCTTTCTGCAACTCACATCACAGGGAATGAATGATGATCAGTTTCCAGATCAGCACTCCCGCATCTTTAAGTCGTCTTTACGACACACAGGGAATACGTTGGTAATACTGTTTTCTCTTAACGCCAGGAAACAGACTGGTGCTGTCCAAAAGAGAAATGTATGAATAGTAGTCTCAGTTCGGACATCCATGCGGCTTTTGTTACTGAGTACCCCACCTCGAAGTGTTGCGGAAAACCAACTATCGGGTTTGGGGGCCTGATAGTAAAGTACCACCCACCCGTGAAAATAACGATCCACCTCACCTCCTTCCTTCGTTCGCTCGGTCTCTTCCTTCGTCCTTCATTGATACCTTCTTCACCTAAGCGTGGAAATGGAATCAACCAATACAAGGGAGATGAATTAATAAAATGCTTGGTTTCTATATTTGTCTCTCTTTTTGTCTATCTGTCTGTCAGTTTCTATCTATCTATCTATCCATCTATCTATCT
>JAGKTI010018604.1:0-17583 GCA_018397915.1 Birgus latro | reverse complement strand
ATTGGGGTGAAACCTCACACATAAAAGAGAGTGCAGAGATGAAATAACGGGCAGTGGTGAATGTTACCAATATGTATGTTTGGCTACCACTGACCATGTTGATGCCTGACTTCAAAAACATAATATTCATCATTAAATGCTAGTGGATGACATCGCAGCAACACCAGTGTTTGGTAAGTATACGCCACGGGACAGGTACCTCAACATCCCCAAGTACCTGCATTTCTCCACCAATATGGGCCCACATCCGAACGATCGGCTATGGAAAATTAGCTCGATTCTGGAAATGAAAAATTTAGATCTTATTTCAGGCCATTCCAGAAAGTTGTTATCGACGAGTCGCTTGTTCTGTCCAGTACAGTACATTCTCTCAAAGAGACGTCGTTTTGAAATTAAGTTTTTTTTGTTTTTTGTGATTGCAAGACTGGCTACTTGTTAGATTTTATTGCATATACTGCTAGTGATGTGGGGTTATTGACGGACGACCTACATGGCTTCTCTGGCTCAGTCGTGAAGAAGCTCATGGACTTTGGTGGCAACCATATCCTGTTCACCGATAATTACTACACGGCGCCAAGTTTTGCAAAGTACCTGCAAGAACACAAAACTGGATCGTGTGGCACTGTCCTTGCAAAGAGGAAACACTGGTCATCCTTTCCCAAGAGCACCGTGGAGGGGGAGTGCAGGACCTCGAAATCAGGTAAACTCCCTGCTATTCACTGGCATGATAAGAGAAAGGTAATTGTCCTCTCCACGGTCCATGAAGGTCAGCGGGTAGACACAGGCAAGGTCGATAAGAGAACAAAGCAGCCAGTCTTCAAGCCTGATGCCGTTATCGACTAACGTCAACATGTGACTCGTCAATAATTCTGATATGCAGATTGGCACCATCGACTGTCTGAGGCGATGCTGTAAGTGGTACAAAAAGGCATTCTTACATGTACTTGACATCTGTGTACTGAATGCCTTCATTCTGTACAAGGATGTAATACAGACCAGCACATCCCTCAGTCAGTCTGACAAGGATGTAATTTACATCCTCCTGGAGAGATATGGCCAAGTAATGCCTTCTGTGAAATGGAGGCACAGGTTACAGCAACTGCCTGACTGGCTGCAGTGCAGGGCCTCCCTCACTAGGCACTGCTTGGAAGCACTGCTTCTAACACCGGCAGGCAAAGAAGCCTTCCAGCGTTGTTATATCTGTGCCAATTCATCGCACCAACCACAGCAACGCCGTATGACAAGGTGGTGGTGAGCTGAATGTGAGGTGGCTCGGTGCACTGCCTGTTTCTTCAACTTTCACTCAAAGACCGAGTGGTAGAGGTCTTGGGTCGTTTGCATAAGTTAGTGTTGGTTTAGTACGTACAGGCATATTGGTTTTTGTGTAATTAGAAAAAAATGGTTTTACTGCTCTTTGTATATTTATGTTAATAATGGAAACAGAAAGTTTGTTTCATGATGAAGTCGGTGCCTTATTTTTTATTGAAAGTTTTTGTGCGTAAACATATTTGTTAAGAAAAAGTACAAATCACAGGAAAAAGAAACTGTCATAGTGGTAAGTATTTTCAACTATGGACAGTACGTGAATAACTACTTTGTTCACAGTATTATTTTTTTAGTTTTTTTTGTAGTAGTAGTTTTAGTAGTAATGGTAGTATGTGTAGTAGTTGTGGTAGTAATAGTAGTAGTTGTAGCAATGGTAGTTGTAGTAGTAGCAGTAGTAGTTGCAGTAGTCGTAGTGGTTGTAGCAGTTGCAGTAGTCGTAGTGGTTGTAGCAGTGTTAATTGTAGTAGTAGTAGTAGTAGTATTAAAAGTAGTATTTGTAGTAGTTGTAAAACCCAGACATCTAGTCACACAGCAGAGCCAGAACCGAGCGACAATGCAAGCCAAACATACATCTGTGTGTGTGTGTGTGTGTGTGTGTGTGGTGAGCAGCAGCCTGCCTCAAGGTCGTTGCTATGGTTACCGGACTCCCAGCAGCAAGTACTCCCAGTTATGGAAAATTGTCATGTAAATGGTGTTTGTGGTGGATTGCGGTCTTCTGGAAGTGTTATCGAAGTGTTATTATTGTGGAGGGCTAGTCTAAGCCATAGTTGTGGCACTGCACCTCTACCACGCATACGGACACGGGCAAAAAACAACAACAGCTTGAGTATTGCTCGTAAGCATTAAAAGACGTTCATGAAATCCTCTTGCAGACTCCACAATCAGGCCTTTGTGCATTTATATCGCTTTTCTGTAATCCACCAAGGTATGTAAAATCCCCATTTAATTCGTCTCTTTTCATACACATCACAACTCACTACTAACCACCTCTCAGAACAACCATTACTTCGCCCTTATTTACAGTCAGATCACAACACTTACATATATCAGCAAAACTCTGCGTCAGTCTGCAAACCTTTTGTTAATTAACAGCAAGCAGCTCTCATCTACACAAGACTTAACGTATTCTGACATTCACCAATCTCTCTCTCTCTCCATAACATTAAGTGTTACATCATAATCCCATATATATCTAACCCTAAGAACATCACACCTTGTTCCATTCCAGCACTGATCTTATCCACTCACTCAGAAGCGCACACAGACTTAATTACCTTAATTAAAATTGTGAAGGGCACTCACCAGATCCAAAAATGCCGTAATTACCTTACAATCCTTTTCAGAAGCTTTCTCCATTGCCTTTCTCATTGGATCTGTACAATTCACGCACCACATACCACTCCTAAAGTCAACCTCTTTGTAACTTGTCCGAGTTTCTGATGCACTGTTGTGTTCACAGATACCTTTCTTACAACCATCAGCACCCTTGTATAACGACTCTTTTTACTTACTTGAACAAACTACAATCAAAGCCTATTACCACTCTTCCAACAAAGCAACACTCCACATATCCTACTGACAGTTTGTTGCACTCCCTCTGCTACATTTCATCTCTCTTAACTACATTTCACCTTCTGTACATACACCTCACTCAGCGCCTGATGCCTTATCATTTTTCATTCAGCCACGTCACAGCATTCTTCATTACCACCAGTGCCACACTGACGGCACCAAATAATTAGCTAGTTTATAGCTTGGAGGTTGCTGAGAAGTAATGGTTACTTTTTACTCTCAGTTCTCGAATACTTATAAGATACTGTTTTACTTTT
Source organism: Birgus latro (assembly GCA_018397915.1). Taxonomy (NCBI): domain Eukaryota; kingdom Metazoa; phylum Arthropoda; class Malacostraca; order Decapoda; family Coenobitidae; genus Birgus; species Birgus latro. Next base: position 14,428 of record JAGKTI010018604.1, on the reverse strand, counting down.
ACTTGAGTATATTCATTTCATTATTCTTTAACTTAATTAGAAGTAAGTAGACCTAATAATACTCTTACTTAATCCTTAAAGCCTGGGCGTGTTTACACAGCGCACCCCTCTCTCCTCCGGCCATTTTTCACAAAGTAGCTCATTTGACAGACCGCAAAACTCACACAACTTAGGACATTCTTATGAAGCTCATATGACTCAGCGATCCTTCCTCTTTCAAGTCCAAGTGTCTCCAGTTCGCTGGGTGGCGGTGTTTAAGAGGTATGACGTTGTGAATGGGGTCGGTGATGCTGTATTACAATGACAGTCACGTCCTCAGAGCACACATGCACTGGCTCAGGCAGGTCAGTTCAGTTACATCGTGCTCTCCCTCGCCTCTTTTCTTTCCTTTCCTCTTCTTGTCGTTATCATGGTGCATGTTTCATCAACCCTGTGTCGTGGGCTCATCTGTACACCCAATTTCCAACCTTTCCAGTGCTCACTTTTTCTAGGTGTTCCTATACATATGCACTTGCACCTTCTGTTTACAATAAATATGGACAAACATCACTGTCGTAAGATGTCTGAAGGCGTCACTGCCACTGAATTACACAACCGCGTCTATATCTTTATATCATGAAGGGTTTCATGCTACATACTGTATTTACATCACTATTTTACTCATTCTCTATGGGAACTTACATAAACATATATATTTCCAGTAGCTATGAAAAACGTCACAGTCGTATGCTTTCTGAAGGCATCTGTCCTGCACGTTTTTCCACAGTCAGAACTGGAATATTTAAGGAAATATCAAGTTCAAGTTTGAGAAGGTGAAAGTGGCAGGGATTGTAGCATATGCTCCGTGTGATGGCAGGAGTGAGACAGAGAAAGATAGGCTTCGGGATGAGCTGGATGAAGTAGTAGGAGAAATGCCCAGGAGTTATAGTGTTTGTAATGGGCGATATGAATGGGAAGGTAGGCACTGGTCCTTCAAATGATATAATGGGTGGTAATAGAGTACCAGGGGAGAATGATAATGGAAAGCAACTGAAGGACATGTGTCTGGAATGGAGGTTGTGCATTTGTAATTCGTACTTGAAACATGGAGCCTCTGTGATACAGTGGCAGAGTGTGCGTCTCGCACGCTGGTGGGCGCGGGTTCGCCTCCCACCAAAGTTGTAAAAACTTTGGGAAGCGTTCACCAAGCCACTGACCACTTTGGCGGACACAAGGGGTGCTGTGGTTGAAGCAGTGTCGCATACTAGTATGCTTGCACCCAATCGGCTTAAGGCGGGCCAATTACACTTGGTTCACAGACTACATCCAGACCCACTACAACACAACAATTACACTCACAAGCACTTCTCACCCTACATAGAGTCTCCACCAGACAGCCTAAGCCACTGGGTAGAGATACATGGCTGTATCGTCCCTGCTTCGGTAGGGATAGGCCGGTCCTGCAGTGGACCTCAACGGCTGATGACGACGACGACGATGACTTCGAACATAAAAAGACACGTAAATATACATGGTACAGAAGGAATGGAGATCGTTTTGAAAGTAGCCTGATTGTTTACGTGCTCGTTGAGAAATCGATGCTGGGAAGTGTTACTGTTACGAGGGCAGTGAGAGGACGATGTAGAGGTTTGTCAGATCATATGATTGTGGTATGCAAGATCAAGCTGAGAGGAGTGAGGTGGACCAAGAGAGAGAGGAGCAGTGAGGGAGAAAGACTGAAAGTCGAGAAGCTGATCATTAAAGAAATAGCAGATGAGTATAAGGCCAAAGCAGGGGAGTAGCTGGAATCAGTGAATAGGAATGAAATGGATCTGGACAACTTGTGGAATGCATATAGGGATTGATTAGTTACGAATGCTAAAGTGGTGTGTGGTGTGGCAAGGGCAAAAACGAAGAAGAAAGGTACGGCATGATGAGATAAAGAGCAGTGGAGGAAAAGAGGAAGAAGCGGCTAGAGTGGATGCAGGACAGTGGTTCATATGATATAAGAACTGAATATATTGAGAGCAAGAAGCACGCAAAGAGACTAGGAAAGAGGAAAAGGAAGGAGGTAAATGATGAACTGAGAAGAAAAATGAATGCAAATTTCTCTGAAAATAGGAAGTTATTCTGGAAAGAGGTGTGGAACTGTAGAAGTGATAGTGCAAAGAAATGTGAATGTTTGAAGGATGTAATTTGTAGATTAATAACACATGAGAATGAAGTAAGGACCAGATGGAAGGAGTTTTTTCAAAGTCTGACGAACTGGAATGGAGAGAGCTTACTCACGGAGTAAGCATGTTGTATTGTTGGCGCAGGCGATTGTGTGCAGTGCAGTCTTCCATAATATGCTTAATAGCATGGGATTCTGTATTGCATCCTGGACATGCATCAGCAACGATGTCATCCAGCCTCTTCTGATAACTCAAGAGGGCTGGATAATGCCCACTTCTCTGCTTGGCCAGATGTACCCTGTCCTCACGAGGATGGTAGGATTCAGAAGGGTGGATATCAGGAGGCCGTGCATGCAGCTGTGCGTTGTCTTTGAGTGACTGAATGGAGCGACGAGTGATTTGAGCATGAATATGTTTCTGGAAGCTGGTTTGAGGCAGGCGAGTGGGGAGAGAAAAGAGTACTAGTGTATGATATCGTGTGCTAAGTGTTGTTTGATGATCCTTGGTGTGTGTGGATATGCTGCCATGTAGGTTTGTTGCGGATGCGGCAAGAATTTGTGTCTCTCATGTCTAGATCATCCTTGACTTTGAAGACTGGTTTCTTGGTGAAGGTGGTCTGCATGTGTAGCAGCTATGCAGCCTGTAGTTATTATTAAGGCCTTGTTCTGTATGGCCTGTAGGGTGTTGTAGTGTTTCAGTGAGGTTAGACGTCCAAGCAGGGCTTGCATAGTTCATCACTGAACGTATATGTTGTTTGTATACTATGGTGGTGGTTTGTTTGTATGGGCAAGTGACCGTAGGGGGTTGAGTCTTGGTATTAATTAATTTTTAATGTTTGTGGTGTGATGTTTAATGACATTGATGTATTCTGTGTTACACCAAGGATTTTGTGTGTGTGTGTTTGTGTGTGTGTGTGTGTGTGTGTGTGTGTGTTGATTATGGTGAGGTGTGGAATGTGACTATGTTCTGCTGATCAGTTTGTGAGAAGGGCCACTGTAGATTTGGCTGGGGGGCTATGGTGAGTCTGTTTGTGGTGGACCATCTGGGTAGTGTAGTGAGGTAAGGAAGGAGGATGTGTGCGGCTTTATTTTCGTTTTGGTGTGTACATGTAAGTGTAATGTTGTTTGCACAAGAAGCTATGTGTATTTGTGGGATTTGAGGTGTAGGTATGTCGTGCATGTATAGGCTAAGGAGTGTAGAGGACAAAACAGATCTTTGAGGGATGCCGTATGTGAAGTTTGTGATGTTCGATGACCGACCAGCAAATGTTACATGTGCACATCTGCCTGCTAACTAGTTTGTAAACGATCTTTTGCGTTATTGTGCAAATTTGTGCTGAATATTTTGTTTGTGAGGTTCTAGCGGGGAATGGCATCAAAAGCTTCGGTAATGCCTAGTGTGACTAGGAGTGTCCTGTGTGGTGGCCCAGCTGAATTTATGCCATCAAAAATTCTTTGTGTAATGTCTGTAAGAAGTGTTTGTGGAATGTTAGGGCCTAAAACCATGTTGTGATGGGGTTAGGAGGATGTGAGGTGTTGCTAAATGTAATAACAGTGGTTCAGTGGCTGTGGAGAAGGTGCAGAGGAGTGTGATGGAGCGGTGTGAAGAAGGTAACATGGAGTCTTTGTTGGGTTTGGGGATAGTGATGATAGTACCATGCTTCCAGATGCAGGGAATTATGTTGTGTGAGTAGCTGTAGTCTGATATGTTTGTGAGCGCTTGTATGCCTTGTGGTCCAAGATGTTTAAGGTGTATGTTGTATATGTTGTCTGGGCCACAGGCAGATGAGTGCTTAAGGTTGGTAATGATGTGCTTCGTCTGGCTGTAAGTCAACTGTGCTAAGCCTGGGTCTGTGGGGAATTGTCTCTTGTGCTGAATGACGCGTCGATCGTAGCGATGGGGGTTTGGATGACCAGCGTGTGAATAGTGATTGATGAGAGTGTTTGGTTGTTGTTTGTTTGAAGTTTTGGTGTTTGATATTGTGATGGCAGTGTGTGATTGTGTAGTGTTGCTGTTGGAGACTATTATGCTGTTTAGTGTTTTGTGGAGTTTTCTGGTATTGGTTTTGTGATCAAATGTTTGAAGATAATTATTCCAATTAAGTGTTTGTTGGCCTGATATTTTATTGTTTTTTTTTTTGAGTGTTGAGTTCATGTATTTGTTGTACGGTGTCTTGTGTATGGGATGTCGAGGAATGTTGTAGTGTATTGTGTTGACTGATGAGGCCTTGAATTTCTAGTGTGAAGTTGGATTGTATCTCTTTCGGTTGCCTCTAGGAGTGTCTTTTGACTGTGTTTTGAATATTTGTATTGAAAGTGTGCACAACGTTGTTGATGTTTGTGATGGGTGTACTGTTTAATGTTTCTAATTGTTCTGTTTCAGTTATCAAGGCCTACCAGTTGGCTTTCATATAATTAGTGTATGTATGTCTGTGACCAGCTGAGGTGATTCTGGTTATAGAAGTGAAGATTGGGAGGTGGTCAGAACTAAGGGTTTTGACCACTCTCCAGGATGTTGTGGGGGCAAGGTTTGTGGAGCAAAAAGCTATGTCTGGGGATGATGGGAGGAAAAGGACTAGGTGTGGGATATGGGAATGTTGATGGAGATTGCTGAGGATGAAAAGATTATCTGTTTGATTGTAGCAGCCCTCTGCCTGTATCAAGATTGTTGACATGCCAGGCCTACGCCTTGGCATTGGAATCCCCACCCAGGATGATGTTGGGTACGTTAGTGATGTATTTGAGGAGCGTAATTGTGTTGTCCTATGAGGGATAACTGGGGGGAATGTATGAATTGCAGATTATGTGTGATTTGTTGCCAGTGCGTACTTTAATTTATTGTTTCTGTTGTGGTGACATGTGAGGGAAGAAGTGATATTGTGTGTGCACTAGTATCTGTTTTTTTTTTTATGTGTCCGACTCTGGGCATAGGCTTCACAGCCTGCTATCAAGGCCCAGCAGTTTATATACGATACACCTCTACATGTCACCATTTCGGCGCTAGCACCCACCACCCATATTGAATACATGCTAGGGCTGTCTCACACAGGACTGGTGTATTGGTGTTAGCGGGGGTATTTTTACGACATGTCGGCGGGTCTTCTGGTAGATCAGTAAAGCTTGATTTAATGAAATTCAAATCCTTAAACTGTTCCCTGCCCCAGCGAGGATTTGAATCTGGGTCCGTCAGGACTGCAAGCCACCTCTCTACCGATCGAGCCACCGCCAGGGTGATGGGTCCACCACCACTGCCGCAAGCCAGGTCTATTTTTTTTTTTTTTTTAATAAATGGAAGAAGAAACCAAAGGCCACGAGCCCGCAAACAGTTCCTTCCAAGGAAAAATAAAAAACAATACAAATTCAAGACCATTCATTTCGAGATGCCTGGACACACTGCGTTTGAAAGACTGGAGATCATAGGAAGAAAGAAATACAGACAGAGGGAGACAGTTCCAGAGCTGACCCGTTGCATAAATGAAAGACTGGGAGTAACGGTTAACTCTTGCGTTAGAGTTGGAAAAGGGATGAGAGTTTGTTGCTAGACGGGTGCTACGAGCCCGTCATAGAGGTGGAGGGATGCAAGCAGACAGTTCAGAGGAGCAGTGACAATTGAAGTAGCGAAAGAAAAGAGATAAAGATGCAATAGTGCGGCGAAGAGACAGAGGCTGAAAGGAGCCAGTAGGAGGAGGAGAGTTAATGAGACGAAAAGCCTTTGACTCCACCCTATTAGAAGCCCTGTATGTGTGGAGCCTTCCCACACATGAGAGTTGTACTCTATACAGGGATGAACAAAAGTAGTATACAAAGTCAAGAACTGTGCAGAGGTAAAGACGGTACGGAGTCAGCATAGCACGCCTAATCTCTTGGAAGCAGATTTTACAAGAGATGTAATATGATCTTTCCAAGATAAGTCCCGAGTGAATGAAATCTTAAGCATGTTCAAGGATGATGCAAGATTGAGCTGGACATTATTAAACATTAGTGGGTACTCCTGTGGAAGATTTTGTCAGGTTGATAGGTGTAAGAACTGAGTCTTCGATGCAATAAAAACAAGATTATTTTTACCCCAGTCAGAGATACGAGCCAAATCAGACATTAGGTGTACCATAGCCTCATCCCTTGTTTGTTGAAGTAACTGCTGAGATGGACGTTGCGGGAACCAAATGGAGAAGTGAAAGGTGGAATCATCAGCGTACGAGTGGATAGGATTAGATGTACAGCTTAGAAGGTCTGTGATGAATAAAAGGAAGAAAGTTGGTGATAGGACAGAGCCCTGAGGAACACCACAGTTGATGGATCTAGAAGAACGATTGCTGTCTACAATTAAGGCTATAGAACGACCAGAAAGGAAGCTATAGATAAAGGCACAGATAGAAGCATAGAAACCGTAAGAGGGCAGTTTGGAGATTAAAGATCTATGCCAGAGTCGACTGAAAGCCTTTGGGACGTCAAGTGCAATGGCAAAGCTTTCGAAAAAGTCCCGAAAGGAGGATGACCAGGAGTCTGAAAGGTAGGTGAGAAGATCGCCAGTGGAGCGTCCCTGACGGAACCCATACTGACGTTCAGAAAGAATGTTGTGATAGGAAATATGCTTTAAAATTTTTCTATTAAGAACTGACTCGAAAACTTTTGAGACACAGGATGTTAAAGCAACTGGACGACAGTTAGAGGGTTGGGAATGGTCGCCCCTCTTTGGGACTGGCTGAATGAAAGCAAACTTCCAGCAAGAAGGAAAGGTACAAGTTAATAGACAAAGGCAAAAGAGTTTACCAAAGCAGGGTGTAAGCACAGAAGCACAGTTCTTGAGGACAACAGGAGGGACTCCATCAGGCCCATATGCCTTGTTATTATTGAGCCTAGTGATGGCAGAAAATACAACAGCTGAAGAAATTTTGATGTCAGCCATGACGAAGTCAAAGGGGGGATGTGATGGAGGAGCAGCACCCTAATCATCTAAGGTGGAATTGGAGGAGAAAGTCCGAGTGAAGAGATCTGCTTTACCAGTGCTACAGAGTCATCAGAGCAGAAAAGAGGAGGGAAGGATGATGAGGGAAAGTGTTTAGAAAGGTTTTTGGCAAGATGCCAGAAGGAGTGGGAAGAATTTGAGTTGGAGAGTCAAGAGTATTTAGTACAGATGAAATTATATTTAGCAGAACAAAGAACAGACTTAGCACGATTCCAGGCAAAAACATAAACAAGATGTGATTCAGGGGTGGGTTGGCCCTAATACCTTTCATAGGCCCTCTCCTTGTTGTGGACAGTATTAGAACAAGCGTGATTAAACCAAGGCTTTCTTGAATTAGTCAGGGGATATGAAAAGGAAATGTATGCTTTCATGCCCGAGAGAATAACCTCCGTAATGCGCAAGGCACACTCAGACGACTCCCGACCATGGAAGCAATAATCATTCCAAGGAAAATCAAAGAAGTACTGCCTGATGGCTTCCCAGTCCGCAGCTCCAAAGTGCCACAATCGACGTTTCTTTGGAGGGTCCACAGGCCGTACCGGAGTGATAGGACAGGTTAAGGTAATAAGGTTGTGATCAGAGAAGCCCAATGGAGAGGAAAGATAAACAGTGTAAGCAGAAGGATTAGTTGTAATGAAGACGTCAAGTATGTTGGAGCTTTCTCCAAGGCGGTCAGGGACACTGGTAGGGTGCTGTACCAGCTGCTCTCTGTCATTAAGGATAGAAAAGATGTAGGCTTGTTCACCAAGTGGATCAGTGAAAGGAGAGGAGAGCCAAAGGTGGTGCTGAACATTAAAATCGCCTAGAATGGAGATTTCAGAGAAGGGAGAAATGGATAGAATGTGTCCCATCGCAGAAATAAGATAGTCGAAGACTTTTTCATAGTAATTAGAATCAGGGGATAAGTAAGCAGCATAGATATATTTAGTCAGAGAATGACAGGAAAGCCGAAGCCAGAGAGTAGAGAATTCAGAAAAATCAAGTTCAGGAACAAGATAGCAAGATAAGTCGTTGCATACATATTCACAACAGATACCTTTGGATTTGAAATGAGTATAGAGAAAGTAGGAGGATACAGAAAAGGGTTTGCTATCAGTTGCCTCAGACAGCTGAGTCTCAGTTAGGAAAAGAAGGTGAGGTTTAGAAGAGGAGAGGTGGTGCTCAACAGAGCGAAAGTTAAGGAAAGGCCGCGAATGTTGCAGAAATGAAGAAGAAGTGAGTCAAACAGTGGTTCCAGGAGCTCGTTGAGTCATCACCGGGAGAGAGGCGGATGGTGGGGGTATTTATGGTCCCCCCCTCCCCCGGGGACCCCGAGGCTTGGTTTTTAGTCGTGATATTTCTTTACTAATTTTCAAAAGGAAGTGTAGTGTGTACGTGCATGTAGTTTGGTGCTGACAGTTACAGAAACTTGTATTGGAGAGCATGCTGGCCTTCTCTCCATGTTACTGAAGCACTGAAAAAGTTCAGCGAAGGGGGATGGTCAGGAACTAGTCCTAAGGGCTGATGAAACGGAAGCTCCAGCTCTCATCAGCTTTCCATCCACCTTGGGAGTACTGCATGGTGGTGAAATTATGAAATAGGGGTGTTCTTTGTAGTTTTGTTCTTGTAAGATGGCCATGTGTATGTTTTGTTGTTTGATGAACTGTATGGGTTCTTGTTTTTTGGTGTTTATGTCATCTCTGTTAATGTGAAGAATGCTAATGTTGAGTGTACGAAATGGGTTGGGTACTGCAGCACGGGGGGGAGGTGGGGGTGTCCTTGGAGGGGAAGGGGAAGGATAAGGTTGTGATTGAGATAAGGGCAGGGATGGATTAGATTAGGGTGGAATGGGAGGGGTTGGGGGATTGGATGGTGTGGGAAGGATCAGTGGGTTAGGCTGAGGAGGTGTGGAAGAAGTAGGAGAGGGGCTGGTGGGGGGTGTTAGTGGGTCAGGGGAAGGAGCATAGGAAGCAGATCTAGATGTTTGTGTAATGTTCTCTGGATGTAAGTAGTTTGAGTGAAATAGGTCCAGCTCTTGCAGGAATTGCTCTGAACAGAATCCTTTGTCTGTCAACTCGAAGTGATGGGCTTTGAGCATGTTGGACATAATTATGTATCTGTTGATGCGTCCCGGATTACTTTCAGTGTCACCGGCAAGAAGTCTTCAAGAAATGATCTTAGGAGAGTCATTTCTGGGTGTGGAAAAAACAGTGTTGTTGTGTGTGGTGTTGGGAGATGTGGTACTTGCCTGGGCGACCGAAGCCAATCCCAGGTTCATGGGCCCCGTGATAGGCCGGGGGGGGGGGGGGCCCTCATGCTGTCTTCCTCCTCCGCTTCGACAGCCTCTGAGGGACGGACCAACAACAAAGACGCCACTGTTCCAGGTCCTAAAAGGGCAGGGTCAGCCTCTGACGTGACAGATGGTCAGCATCACCATCCAGGCTCAGCCACACGTAAACATGATTGGTTTTGGGGGTGAACAGAGAAAGAATGCAGTGCCAGGGAACGTGACACTCGCAGAGACTGTGAAGTGGCAGAAAAATCGGAAAGCAGCTGGGGTTGATGAGGTGTGTGCAAAGATGATTTAGTGTATTGGAGGGAGCGGAATGAAATGCTTGTTGGAGGTATGTATGAAGGCATGGATGAGTCAAACTGTGCCAGTAGAGTGGAAATAGGCTGTAATTGTACCCCTGTACAAAACTAAAGGCACGAGAAATGAATGCAAGAATTATCGTGGCATAGGTCTATTGAGTGTTGTTGGGAAGGTGTGTTAAATAATTATTATTGAGAAGGTAAGAGATATCAGAAGGCCTAGTGAGTGACGAACAGGGTGGCCTTCGGAGTGGCAAAGTGTTGTGGATCAAATATTTCCAGTGAGGCAGATGGTGGAGAAGGCTTGTGATAACGGCTATTAGGGGTTTATGGCGTTTATGGATCTGGAAAAAGCATATGACAAACTAGACAGAGAAGGATTGTGGAAGGTTTTGCATATGTACGGTGTAGATGGTAAGCTGCTAGGTGCAGTTAAGTGTTTTTGTGATGGTAGTGAGGCATGTGTAAGGGTAAATGGGCATCAAAGTGAATGGTTCACGATCAGTGTGGGTGTGCAACAAAGTTGCTTGATCTCCCCATGATTGTTCAATATATATATGGATGGAGTGATTAGAGAAGTAAAAACACGAGTGATGGATAGAGGGGCGGCGTTGGTAATGAATGGTAATGGATGGAATATCTCAAAATTGACGTAAGCTGATGATGCAGTACTATTTGCAAATACCGGACAAGAGCTTGGTAGACTAGTGCAGTGCTTTGCTGATGGCTGAGTGTGTCTTACCTAGAAAGTAAATGTAGAAAAGAGTAGAGTGATTATTATTAAGAGAGAGGGGTGACTCCCAGTGTGAAGTTACAGTGAATGGAGAGAGACTGGAATTGGTAAGAGTTCAAATACCTGGGTACAGTGATAGAAAAGAGAGGAAAATGTGCGAAAGAAGTGGAAAGTAGAGTGACAGAAGGAAGGAAGGAAAGTAGCTTGTGATGTGAAGGTCTTTATAAGAATCTGAGGCTTGAGTGCTGCAGCTGTGCAGGGTTTGCATGAAGGTGTGTTAGTGCCAACTTTACCGTACGGTTGTGAGACTATGGTGAGGCATGAAAATGAAAGTCAAGAGTGCGAAGAGTGGAGATGGGACTGTTGAGGAATGTATGTGGAGTACAGAGAGTGGACAGGATACGGAATAATGTGATTCGTGAAGAATGTGGAGTGAGGAAGTCTGTGGACACGAGAATCGAAGAGGGTGTACTGAGATGGTATGGTCATGTGGAGAGAACGGATGACAATAGCGTGGTGAAAAAGATATATCCGAGCGAATTTGAAGGAGGGAGGTGTCGAGGTAGGCCAAGAAGAGGGTGGAGAGATATGGTGGACGACAGTGTGAGGAAGAGAGATGTGGAAGTTGGTGAGGCTACGAGACTGACGAGAGATCGAGCTGGTCGGATAAATCTTGTGTGGAGAAGCACATGAGCATGGATTTGGCACTCCTTTTTAACGTGGTAGCATTCGGACTGACACTGTCGGGTAGGTATATGTGAAGCGACAGTATGTGTTGAAACCTTTGGCCTATCAGATGGAGTCAGGTTTCCGTGGGCTTGAATGATGAGCGAATCGAAGCGTAGCCCATTGAATTGGGCAAACTTTGGCTGTCTGGATGCTGCTACTCTTCATCCTGCCTTAGGGTGGAAAAGGAGGTGCGGATGATGATGATGATGATGTCACTTTCTTCATATGTACCAAAGGCGTCACTCTCACACATGTTCCCACTTCAGAACTAGAAAATTTACTGAGATGTCACATACATCTATTTACTGAGTTAATAACGAGCTGATTAGTTTCCAATATTTGTACATAATTTCACATCTCATACTTGTCCTTTCGTGAAATGACATTACTCGACGCTCCCATGTGTAACTATCATTGACAACCACCACAGACCAGTTGCTATAACTTTTCAAGTACATGGAATTCAAAGAAGTACTTTGGGCACAGTGACACCTGGCACTCTGTACACATGCATAATGTCTCCCTCTGAAGTTTCTGTTGTGGAGGTTGCCTGGCTCAGACATGCAGGGAGGGAGTCAGGTGAGGTAGAATACGACTCCATCACAACATACCTCTGTGGTGTGGTGACGTGACAATGAGTGAATGGTTCGAGTCACACACTCGGCAGCTGACTAGTGCAGGGGAAAGGGAAGGCAAAAAATCAGACAGGCTGTTAAGACAATTGTGGGAGTGCAGTCGCATGTCAGCACGGTGTACAAAGGCACCCTGACGCTAAATTCCACCCCATGGGAGCACAGGGTCCGGACTTTGATGGTTAGGTAGGAAAGTTAGGTACTTTTAACAACTATGCCTAGCGTGATATGTAACAATAATTAAAACAAGTGTAATTTAGTATTATAAATATTTTGAAACTAATCTTCAAAGCTATATACATTTATATTCGACATACATACATACATGGAAGTATATAAAGAGTAAAACATATAAAAACCTAGACTGTTATATTCAGGAAAATGCAAGTTTAATTAACTTCAGAAATCATTTTGATATTCAAAAGTTATAATTTTGAAAATGGTCTGCAGCTGTGGGCATTAATAATCTAAACATATACTAGAAGGAATTTGAGTAGCAATATGTATAACAAAACAAAACTTTTATATAGATTGTATATAGATATGGAAAAACTCAAAGAACACTTTCGTTTAGGATTTTTTTTTTTAAATGATGCATGCAGCATTTGTCAATTATACTTCCCTCGTAGTAGTATGTGAGACGCCAGATATATGAATTTTACAATGGTACTGTACACAGAACTATATGCAAGTAACACTGTTTTTATATATCAGTTAAATTTTAATAAATATACTGATATGTACAGTTAGTGGTACTTGCATCTACCTCTCGGTAACAATGTACGGTTCATGAGTTTGGCTGCTCGAAGAATATATAAGACTGAAGCTGTGGACATTTTTTCTGTAATAATATTTCTTTAAATTATGAGTTTGATTTTTTTTATGTTGGTGCTACTTGCATATAATGCTCTGTAACATTTTAATTTGGTTATATATATATATACTATATATCCAATAAATGCATTAATGCATACTGCTACGGACATCTTTATTTTAAAAAGAGTTTTTATTCAAGATCAAACGGAATAACTGAATATAATGTTTCTTACATATACCTCTATGCTCATTTAACAGTCTTGTTTCTATGTATTTGACTTCTCATATACATACAAATTTGTGTATAGAATATAACTGCCCCATAATCTTACTTGGCCTAATGCCCCTCGTGGTGGGCGACGGTCATAAAGCCATAAAAGAAAAGGAATACAAATGCATACAGCTGCACACATCATTTCGTAATATATTATTAATAAAGTTGCTGGTACTTGCATTCACCAGTAAGTAACAGTTTAGAGTTGTATATATTACTACTCATATATATATATAAGCACACACATGGATTTTTACTGCCTTCAACTGCTGGCATTATTTTGTAACAACAGTGCTTGAATATCGAATTGATTTTCATTTAGTGTTACTTGTATATACCCGTACGTAAAGTTTAATTTTTATGTTGTGTTCTCTTTACATACTTGCAAGTAAGAATGAAAAATATAACTGTCTATGTCTGTGGAGGTCATTTCCAGATTAATGTTATTTTGAATAGTAACTAGTAATTTAATTTAGGCTTACTTGAGTATGCTGCTTGTGAAAGTCTATATTTTGTATATCTGACTTCCACATACATTGTAATGTGAGTGTAGAATACAAATGCGTGAAGATGTGGGCAGCATACCTGTGTTTGTATTACTATTTAAAATAATATGTTGATATTTTATATTCTTGTTACTTGCTCATACTTCTACGCAACGCAATAGTTTTGTTGTACATTCGTTCTTTTATACTTAGTAGCAGGCTTGTGGGATATTTTGACTTGGGGGTATCTTTGTTTAAATATTATTTTTGGAATATCAAACTGATGATACTTGCATGAAATGTTTCACTCTCCATATGCATACTGATGTGTGCCGGCATGTGAAACATAAGTGAAAAGAATTGCAGACATCATCTTTGTGTTTAATTTTAAAAATATAATTTGAAATATTGCTGCCTCTTGTATGAAAGGTTTGTTTAGTTACATGTTACTGCTCATATACATAACAGTATGTGTGTGGAATATTAATGCCTAGCTCTGCAGACAAAGATCTTAAATAATATTGTTTGAACATGATAATAATTCTTAAGGATAATGCTACTTGCATAATCGCACGTGTTAAAGTTTTGTTTTCATATATATATTATTAGTTTATTACCCATATACAAAGTGGTATGTATTGGAACACACCTGCGGACAAAGATTTTTTAAAATATTAATGTACACAAAACAATCGCCCAATCATTCTTTTACGCGATGTATTCGTTGTTTCATTAGTGTTCTACGAAACAGTCTGCTTCCAATTCTTGATACTTTATAACATCAAATATGGAATTGCTGGTTCCCTAACAGCATTGATTTGGCATCTGGAAATGCATATAAGGGAAAGGGAAATGAGCATGGAGGTACACAAGAGTTGCTGCATGAGAGCACTGTGATCACTCTAACGTATGGAGGTGAAAGACTTTGTTGGAAGTAAAGAAGACGGGAGTGACAGCAGTACAAATGAGTTGACTGAGAGGAGCATGTGGACTTAGTGGAGAGACAGACAGATAACTGAGGATATGAAGGAGTGTTGTAGTGTTACAGTAGATGTGCTAGAAATGAAGGA